>LUCH01000738.1:155866-170882 GCA_013368495.1 Paragonimus heterotremus | reverse complement strand
CTCATGATTTGAGTTGTTCTCCTTATGCCCAAGCGTTCTGCAAACAGTGAGTATCGTATAGAGATTCTCAGAAATTGTTCGCCATGGAATGAACCGCAACCCTCCGTGTATTTTCGCAATTTAGGTGGTAGACAATGTCCTACACTATGAAACCTAGCACAGGTATCGAAAATTATCACATTTGTGTACGATATATTTCCATGAGGATAGACTCAAGACCAAATCAGATTTTCCACATTGCCGAAGTCGCTAACGCACGGTGTGTGGCGCACGTCGAAATGGCGGCACTGTTTCCGCCCGAAACGAACAGTGATCATGGTGAGACCATGATCTGCGCGTTGTTAGTGACACATTTACAGGACAACCTCTTCCGTATGTACCCAAATCTCTCACGCGTCGATAGTTGGAACATTTTCGTTTAGGTTTTCATTCCGTTATTTGTACCGCCGTTAAACGCATTACCACGCGATATTTCTATGTCGATTTGTGAATAGAGGCATGTTACTCTGAACAGAACAGTGCGTACAGTGTCAGCGCACTCAACCCCTAAGTCAACACCGCTAGTGCACGCGTGTTTCCCTCGCAAATTTGGAGCTATATTGTTCACGCCTCTTTTTTTATGGTCCACCAAGCTTGTCTGTGGTTATTCCAACTTTTGTTGGAATTCCTCGACGGTCTGGCGAGTCGTATGGAAACGATGCGGCGATCTGATCACGGTTAATCTGGGCCACCGTGCGACTGATCGCTTATCATGGTCGGACCTACAATTAACACAAGTTAGACTGGATGTTATATCTGTCCAAGTCGTAAGAGCATTTATTTCAACACTCGCTGGTTTATCTCGACGCGGTCGTGAAATATGGCTTACCCTCAATGCCATTTCCCGACCACATCAGATGAGGAGTTTCAAGCAGAAATCCTCCCGACTAGAGGCGTCGACCACAGAGACACGTCTGACAAAACTGCACTCGAGGTTTTGGTGAAAACGGGAGGTGTGTTATGGACCAGAATCCTTAGTCTTTATTGCAAGTGGGCACCTGACACGGCAGTCAGCGAGTTGGACAATAAGGATTGTGCTTTACTGAACGCCATTTCGCTACATCAGTGCCGCGCTCGAAACACAACTCAATTCATTTGCATGGCCATGCCAATTTGCGGATGGAACCAAGGAAGAGTGGCCGTCGGAATTGGGAACAATTGCAACGTGCAACGGACTCAAATGCGAGACACAACTATTGACGGCATTGATAACGCTGCTCACCGGACAGGCAATAGTTTTCTCTGTCTTGAGTAGACAAATGCCAGTCGGACGGCTGGAAGTCAGGAGGCTCGAACGGAAAGTGGAACAGCTGACGAAGGCAGTGGAGGGTTTGAAGACGAATGTGGAAACAATGAGACGACAAGTTCGGCGAGTACGTGGGCATCCATACCGTAATCGTTGCATTGTTTGTAACGAGGTAGGACACTTTGCCCGCCCATGCCATGACGGAAATTTTCTTCCTGTTTTTCAGTGATTAGTAGTTGTTATAGGGGTGTTCCACGAATAAAAGTTCTGATCGAAGAGGAAAAAAGATGCGGTAGTAGATATCGGATCATGGGCGCCAATTACAGGCAAAGCGCGAGGATTGTACATTAAGGTCGTTAACTGGATAGTAGTCGCGATCGGATGGACGGCGTCGAAGGCATTTGAGACTCACATTGTTTAATTTCAGAAAAATGGTGCCACCTAACGCCACGCAATGTTAGCAACTGAACATGCGAAGGAGACGATAATAGATGTCCAACCTTCAAGTCGATTAAAAACAAATGTTAACTTGGAGAGGAACGAGTTGCGTGGTAATGGTGATGTCGGGAGTTTACATTGCGAAGAGATCAAGGTGTAGTTGTGAATTGGCAGCGCCTTCGTGAAATCTCTTCCAGAACGTCCACTCTCAGCTTTGTAGCATTGCGTTAACGAACTTACTGTCTTACTATTTTGCATGGTCAATACGAATTATGTACATGGATGGAATGCTCGATAAACGTACAGCTGCTTGTGGAATACAGACCAGTATGCCGGAGATTACCATTCGTGTTGATTCCAAAAATGGAGAGGTAATAGATGGTGGAGAAAAGAATAATTCGACGGACACGCAGCTCATTGTCGTCACCCGTCCTGCTAACTTGGAAAGCGGTTGGAACCTACCGAGTTTGCGTCGATCTTAAGGAGCTGAACCGAGTGGCAATCAAAGACGCGTTCCCGGTGCCCTAAGTAGCAGAACTCTTTGTGCACCTGCACGACGCTAACATTGCATCTCCCATAGACCTGCGTTTCGGCTACTGGCAACTACCAATTGCACAGAAGGACAGAGCGAAGACCGCCTTTGCGTGAATGGACAGCAGTGCAGATTCCTTAGGATGCCGTTCGACCTGTACGACGCTCCAACTATCATCAGACGTATCTTACTTTGCTTTCTGACGAGTGACGAATTAGTAACCACATATTGATACATCGTTTTATTCTTTAGTGCGGTGTCGGACCATACAGAAAGACCACGAGTAATGTTACAGAGAATCGACGTGGCCGGTCCAAAATTGAGTAGTAAGAAGTGTCAAACAGGCTGCAGTTTAGTCGTCTGCTCGGGACACACGATAAGTAATGCAAAATTCTAACCGTTGCCGGAGACGTTGACAGTATTCAAGAATTTCTCAACAGCAAAATTGAAGGGGCAACTGAGGTTTTCCTTGGAATGATCGGTTGCGATTCAAAATTTTCAGCTGGGTTCTCCCAGAAAGCATAATCATTCTTCCAACTGCTGAGGAAAGAGAAAGTTGTTTGGATTAAAGACTTGGAGGTGGCGCTCAACCAACTAAAACAGAAGGTTGCCAAGGTTCGACGGCGTCTGACAATCCCCAAACGGAATGTGCTATTCACGGTGTCATTTAATGCAAGTGATATCGGAATGTGAGCAGTTATTTCACAACCGTCGTGAGCAATTCAGTACGCTAGTCAAGTGCTGACGGGAGCAGAATGCAAGTACTCCACCAGGGAGGGAAATCGCTTAGCTATCGCCTGGGCGCTATAGAAGTGGAGGACCTACTTGAAAGCGACCATTATCTATGATGAGACAAACAACAGCCCACTGATCTGGATCAGTTTCAACCGATCTACCAGACAGGCTTGCCAACATGTGCACTTTGTATTCGGGTCAGCGAAGTGACTGGGTCAATCTAATCAACCAGAATTGTAGTGCGGATATCCTGTTCTACCAAAACTTGACCATGACACACCCACATTATGAACCCTATCATTATCCGCAACAAGTTCTCAAACAACACATGTTTACTCTCATAGATTCAATGCCAACATCAGGTCGTCCTTTTGAAAGACCTCATAACCTGATTCACCAATCTCAGCGTATTCTGTGAATTCAGCAGTTTCTGCGAAATCATCTATTTTTGTCGTACGTCAGACCAACGGATGACACGTGTTACTGAGCGCACCACCGGTTGTTTGTCAGATTTATCAAGCAATATCTGTGAGCATTATCTAACAGTTAGAATATGGAGACGTACTTTCGACTTCGTAGTCTGAACATCACTGTATAATCGCCTTCTCTATGCAAGGAACAGTGGACGGTTCAGTTTAAATACTAACCTGCAAAATGGTCGAATGATTCCGTTCATCTAAAACTTAATTCTCAGAATGCTTCTAATTTGCGAACCCTTTGGAGTGTGGGTTGTCGCTGAGATTTTTGGGCAAACAGATTTTACAAAGCAAACAAGCAAACTTGATTCGACACGCGGAAGGACCGTAACGCACAGCACGATGCATTGTGTCTTTCAACTTGACTGGTTGCTGTTCATCCCTGTTAGTTGTTTGCAGATATTGTGCACTTTATAGTCTTGAAAATAATGAGAACAGTTGAAACGCTAGCAGATCGCCTTTGGTGTAAAAATAACGGGGCTTCAATTAAATATCTGCGTCGAAGGTTTACATAATTCATATACATAACTGTTTAATGTTTGTTTAATGTTATTTCTCTAAAGAAATTGAACCAAGATGTCCGTTTGTATGGAAAACTAGCAAAGTTTCACCGAACGACTCAAACAAAACAGTCCAGTGTTTTGTCATAAGGTGTTGAGCTGAACGTTAGAAGAAAGTGATTTGAGAATACCAACGAATGCTGTAATTTGTCTAGCGAACTCACGACGATTATTTCACATTCCGGTTTTATCTACAAATGTTACTTTAGTCATGTGTGGTTATGTCATTTACATCGTTCATTTTTTCACAGTTGGCGCAAACCCCTGACAACGAAATTATTCAGCCTTCCTTTTTGGACGGTTACAACACTAGTTGACGTAGGAATAGGGAAGGTTCGGTCAACCTTTGCAGTGCGTAACTCCAACCGATATTCCTGAAGAGTTTGTGTGCCAATTTCCAACCAAAACTTACGTGATATATCTATTGTGCTTATAACTATTGAGTGAGCGTATCGCACGTTCCAAACAAAATTTCCACCACGTAATACAAACCGAAACTTACACCAAACAGCTAAACAATAATTACATGCACGGGAGATTATCTCATCTATGAACACTGAAGGTCTACTTCTGTTCCTCATGAACCAACCTACATCAACAGTAAAACAATAGGTTCATAATGATCACCTCATTGAGGGGAGTAAACACTCGTTTTCTCAGTTCATTCTTCCGGAAGAGTGTGGCATGTGTATCTCTCTGCTGCTTAAATGTAGCGTATATCAGGCGCAATTGACGGCTGCATTTTCAACGGTGGCGAAACTTGGCCGCACAGGATAGAAGACGCGAACCACCTTCAGATGCTTGGCCACATATATTTGTGTTCAGCAGATCGTATATATGGCACTGGCGAGCAAGCAACGAAACGGTCAGAAAGTGTATGTTTGGCACCGATTGTTAATTTTTTTCATTCCTCACATCCGCACAGATGCCAGCTGGTCGTTTGCCAATCCGGGCACTTTCTGCTGGCGATGCGGCCAACTGACTCAACTTGTGAGATGGACACATGGTGCTCTGGCGCAGAGAAAATATATCGTTCTCGAGGGTTTGGTCACTGTAGGTCAGGTTTTTCTATCGGGCTTGAGCTCTTGTGACTCACAGAGTGGATGGCTTGAGACGTTAGGTGAGATGGCGGTTAATCGGGCTCGGTGTCGTGAATGTTGTCGCAGTTTCACCGAGTTGTTTGTGAAGTGAGTGCACTTAACGATGCGGACCAGTTTAAGCCTTGAAGGAGCTGTCTTGCTGATGCCGTCTTATTTCTACTCAAAGCTTGGTTGTGCATGCACAATGTATGCACCTTGGTGTAAAATGTTCGAATATGGAGGTAGTTATATGTTTTTACTAGTTGAGTCCCATCCCACCTCTCTTTTTGTCATTCTTTCTCTCTATGCAGAATTTTTTTCCTTCAGCATAGTGTGGCAGCTTTTCAAAAATGTGAACCAATGATGATGACGTACTTCACGCGATTGCAGTAAGAAGCAGAGCTGATTTATTAGTCTGTTGACTTTTATAGCTTTTCTAAATTCTTTTCCTCGTGATACGTCAGAAGTTAGAATCTGCTTAATACACTATTATGTTTATTGTCGGTTGAGCCTGATGAAGCACGTCCTGCATACAACGGTTCCATTTAATTTGGTAATACGTCCTACGACAGAGGCACAAATTGACACTTCTTGTGAAAGTGCAGAACTTTAATCCACTGTATCCGGAAAGTCGAATTCATCCTTATGATCTATACTGTGATGCAGATGCACTGAACTGTTATAACTTTGAGAATACTAAAAATGGTAGGATAAGTTTTCTTGAATATCCCTCTATTAAATTACATGACATACAAATGTTTCACCGAATCTCGCCTTGGGACGAGCTGCAGAACTCATAAATTGTACATCACCATGTAACAGTACAAACAAACGTCAGACATCGACCGGACGATGAGCGTTTATAACTTCACACATTCAGTGTGCGTGTAGATCTAGATCAGCCACGGAGTTCTCGATAAGCAAACATGTCTGTCATGAAATCCCAGGTTAAATCCCCGTAATCTGGGTGTTATCCATTCAGTTACCTCCAAAATGATTTGATGTACATTACAATAGGATGCTGCATTATTTCTAGGGTCGAATGAAACATTTTGCCGTACAGGTTAAATTATCACGGCTCTATATTAGCTAATAGCAGCTGTCCAGATTTGACGTGGCAGATATGGTTTACTGCAATACTGATGCTATGATCGTATCTGCAATAAAATATAATTATTTATGTTCAGAAGAACCAACATGTTCCGGGTTTTCCGCTGGTGTTGCACATCAGAATGTGCTGGTTGTACGAATGTACCCCTATCGCAATTGACCAGGTGGCATAAATCAGTCAAGAATTACACAGGATACTTAAAATCAATATGTAACGGTGTATTCAAACACATATCGCCGATAGCGGACACATCACAGATGATCCAAATGCATTCCGGATTTGTTGGATAGATCTGATTACGCATTGTAAGACAACGTGAATACTGTTTTTGTATAACGTTGGAACTGATAGTAATCTGAATGTGGAACACTAACCTGCACCTCAGTAGCAAGTATGTTTGATGCCTAGAACGTCCGCGATAAATCTAGCAATACACAAGCATTTTGGCCTGCTAGTCTACTGGAGTATGCCGTCACCATCCAACCTGTGTTCACGGTTCAATAAAAAAGAATCATATTAAAGATACTCTTATAGATATTTCAATGAAAATCATATCACATTTCTTTGAACAACCTCCGGTTGTTTTGATTCAGAGAAGCGATATCTGGAACAGTTGTTTGTCACAACGAAAACTATAAAGTTGCCCGAAAATGCGTTATTACCTGTGGTCGAAATCAATTGCGGAAAACACCTAACAACTAGTTTGATGGTAGAGGTTCCTTGAGCCCCCCCAAAATCGATAGAAATAAGCAGATATTTCTGTGTAATATCAGTGTATACCTTGAGTGTCCAGTACTCATCAGCAATTGTGGTTCCTTCTCTTTCGAATTGATAAGGCAACGGGGGGATTTTTAACGCAATACAATTCTTTCCGATCATTATGCAATTTCGAATGACACAAATTTATATTTACAAGATTAAAGCAATCCACAGTAGATTAGCATAACCTAATAAGTAGTGTTAACTTGCTATATTCATGCAGAAATGAGGAAATATGTTTCCGCTCAGCCATCCAGGAAAATAGTACAAATCAGCACGTCTTTGTTGACGTTCTTTGCAAAGGTTGGAAATAACTAGGATTGACAATTCGCGTTGGTTAATACAGCTAATAACATATTCGATGAAATTTGACGCACTTTCCACCGCTTTTCAGGGCTCCTATTGTATCTGTTATTTTCACTGCTGTACGTTTCAGGAAGGAGAAGTACAACGTACTTAATCATTTATTCCCACCTCATCAATGAGTTTATTTATGGTTGCCTGTACTGCGACACAACCACCTGTAGCAACTGTTCATTGCATGTTATCTCGACTACGGATACGTGGATGCAGACTTGTTTTCCAATAGATCGTTGGAAAGGCAAACTTAAACTTTTTAGCATTCACCAAACAAAATTTGGGAGGGACGATTTGCTAACGGATTGAATTTGATCGTGACCACATATGGAAATTTTGAATTTCGGGCTGTATAGTTTTAAAAATATGTTTCAGTAGTTTGTCACGCTATTGATAACGAATAACCTGCATGATTTCCAGCAGAGGACTCTTTGGAATCAGTAACTTCGAGTGTACACTAGACAGTCGTAATAGCTCTGATCAGGAAAGTGGATCTGTGTTCATGTGGAAATAACCAACCAGTCACATTTGCACGTCACATTATTCTCATTGACTTGGTCGAGCATATGCCCATCCTGGAGGTTAGACTAATAGCTATTTGTAAGAAAATCCCTGATTCGACGCTTTTACGAATTCCCGGTGTGTATAAATTTACGCTATTATTTGCGTTTACAACAGTATATAACTGAGAACATTGCTCGCAGTCTTCTATCCGAAGGGTTGACACTTCCGATTTCCTCAAATAATTCCTCGTTGGAAACACAGATTCATCTCGAACTACACTTTGATTGTAGCCAAAACATTCGTAAACCAATGGGGATTGCGGGATGAAGAAGATATTCTTCATAAAACTGTTTGATGCATTTCCACATAAAACGTTCGACATGTTCAGATTGCTTTTGTGCACTAGTTGTAGGTAAATTGTTGCACTTCCCGCTTCAATTGCAACAAAGATGAAGGCTTGCTTCTGAGAGTTCTATGCGTACAGATGTTTCTCGTTATGCAATAGCAATCATATGAATTCAGAGTAGAACATGGTCAGAAGAATAATGTCAGTTTACAAACACGCAGTTGAATATACAACAACAAAAATGTGAAATAACGTCAAATGAATATATATTTGGAAATCAGTATATCAAACTGCATGCAATCCGCACGGGAGGTACCCGATTGAGAAGAGATCAGGGTGCCGCGGAGCCGCCGATTAGCCAGTGAACCCTTTGAACCTCATCGCGAACTGCAATCTCAGCATTCTTGAAACACAGTGCTGCAATAGCACAGATTTTAGAACACGTATGATTGGGTACGCAAGTTCTCTGTAACATTTGTATTGAGCTCCGTTTCACGAATGTCCTCCCTCTTTCAGATTTCATTTCCATGCAAAATTGTAACAACGACCTCATATGCGGACATCTCAACGTAATCACTATATTATACACAAACTACCTTCTATATGTCAGTGAGTGTGTTGTTGACATACAGATTTACAGAATTGTTATGTTCGACACTAGCAGCAATAATAATACTCGTTGAGCGGAGAATGCGAAATATTTCGACAAAACTCGCAGCAGCAATTCGTTGTAATATTCTGTTTGCATTAGAACATCTCCAGAATGTTTGTTTCTATTTACCACTAAGAATGAATTAAACAACATTTAACCATTTTTGAATGCACCCATTTTTGGAATTCGGAACGGTACTTTAAAGCAAACAGTCGGTTGCAACGCATAATCTGCATCTGAACTTGGTTTGACTAAAACCCCGCTTCATAGAGTATTGTGCATTTGTATCTCTGATAAACTGCGACCAGAGGTGATGAGAAAAACTGTAATATCGTGTGATCATTGCAGTGAAGTGCAAAATCGGTTGAACGGGACAAACTACAGAAGTAATCAACAAATCACTAAAGGTTACAGGAAGCTATAGTTATTTTTTCAAACACGTGCTATCGAACTGATTGTTTCGCAAAATTAGTCGCTAGTGAAATTTGAAGCGCTTTGCTCTGAAGACGTTTCTTAGTCGGAGATGGTGTAGAACTGAACAGTGTATTTGTTCAGCTCGGGACAACGGAAAACCGAATGAGCTTCAGTCAGCCAGACTGAAACATGTTCAAGATCAACTAAAAATTCGTGTGAAATCCAACATTAATTAGAATTTCGACTGGCACTTCTCTGTACGAGGGAGGTTTAAGGAAATATTGGAATGATGTTATCTGAATTTTTAGTGAACCATATATTATACGTGCAGAGCCTCGCCAATGTAGTGTCATAAATACTAACGTGTATGCAGCTGGGTGTAAGGTAAAATAGAATATCCCCATGAGTAATCATGGAGATATTCTGTCCCGACATGGTCAGCAAAATTTGTACGGAGATTTTTCCACACTTACTTTTCTCTATTTTTAACACTTCATCACGAGGCATCCTGGCTATCAAAAAAAGCACTTCATGTAAATTTGATGCTATTCCATTTCAGCTTACCTCATCAAAATCTGAAAACAATTAGGGTGAATTTTGAAGAACAGTTTTATTAAGGGTTTATGTGGCTTCAAAACAATGATTTCCCAATGAGTTTCTGTCGAGGCCGATTTCATTATTCTGTATGCAAAGTTACTCCTATTCCCTTCACAATTTATTAACAATTAAACGTATAAAACGTGCTCACTCCTATAGCGATGTGCTTTATCCCGGCTCGATGTGAATTACTGCATTCTAATGTACATGCGGCGATACTTTTGCTTGTTTATCATAAATTAGTTGTTAACTTCACGAAGATGATGATTGACAAAATGACGATCATGCTATACTCATTATCTTCAAATACCTACCACCAACAGCATCGCTCAATTATTCTAGGGTAGGAAGAACATTGTCAAGATTCTGATCAGTCTACTGATAGAAACAAATTTTCACTAACATCGTTGAGAATTGTAGACAAATTTTAAATAAAAACGATAGTAGCAAAGCATTCTGATGAACAGCTTAATGTGGCTGTGGAGTTACTAAGTGTGAGGTGGCACAATCTGATGCAACCAGAGCATCAATATAGAAGCTTTTTTCTAACTAGTTGTCTAGCTAACACGCCTATTGACGCGATTCTCCACCTCCTCGTTGTATGAAATAACTGCATGATGAAGATTAACATGCAGTTTGTTAAATTGCAGGTTTGCTGATGCGTTCAGAATACAAATACTCATCATGCCGCGTAAGGTGGATTGGACACTTTGTCACTTGTCGAGGTTAGTGGTTCTAACAGGGATATTTCTCAATATATGGATGTGTGGTGATTGGTGTCGGATGCATACACATAAACCTTGCGTTACGTTGCACACTGCGTGAGTCAACGAACAAATTACCTATGGAGAGTGCTTGCGAATAGTGATGAGTAGCCGAAATGCACTCTATTAAATTTCTTTAGAAATTGCAATAAGCACTTAACGCTTACCATTTCTTTCATTCACTTCATCGAAATGGCGAGCAGACAATTCTTACAAGATGTGAACTTTTCATGTTTATTCGGTCGGCCGTCCACTACTCTTCTCGTGGTACATATCTTGCAACCGGTCAGAATGAGTTTGATAAGCTGCTAACAAAGCAAACACAGAATGTCAACATCCTGCAACCCATGACTTCATTAACGTTGTATTGTGTGAGTAACATTATTAGTTATGAAATATATCCGTTTGCTGAATTGTGCTGGATCATCAACTTTTATCCTGTTCACAAAAAGCGTCTGAAACGTAATATTTAAAGTTGCTTTTCTCGTACAATTACATAATTGACACCAGAGAATTCGACGACTATGTTTGAACGGGGAATCATGTAACATTTCCTTGCATCTGAACAACCACATGTATCCGCTCTTCAAACATACTAAGACACGCGACATGCTCAAAAGACGTCTACATTTGCATCACAACACACAAATTACTCACTTGTATGTGTTGTCACCTACCTTGTGAATGGAATATCAACACTCACGTTAATGATGCCGTGTCATTCCCGACCTCGCCGAACTTTTTGGACCAATTCAAATGCTTCGTCAACTACCTTCGAAGATTGACTCGACAACTACGTCATCAAGTAGCCGATCCTATTCAGAAATTGTCGTAGCGCCATAAGGATGGAACTATCAAGTCGATAACGCAGTCACTATGAGAGGGTCAATAAAAATCAGTCATCGAGGATCACATTCTGAATGCACATCATCGAGTGAATGATATCGAGTCATTTCAGCTCCCTTATCCTCTTATCAGAAAGTGGTTATTACACTCCGTTGAAAATGTTCTTAACGAAGATGTTTAATCCATCGTCTGCAAAAAAAACGTCAGGTAATTACCAGTTTGTCATTGAGGTGGTAACGAACTGGTCTCCTGTTGTGATGTGTCTACGTGATAATATTATCTGATCCATTGGTGAATAGTATGGTTTTTGTTTTGTGGACAATTAAATGCGTATGCGATCGTAATTTTGAAACACATTTCGAACAATCACTCTGTGGAGGCTTATATTTTTGACATCTGTTGTCAAACCAATAGCAATAGCGATCAATCTATTAATAAAGTTGACGATCTTATTAATCGATACCGAAGTCAGGAAAAGTATGTTGCGAAACATTATATTCTTCCTACGGCCTTCTGCGTCAGTACGTATAGAAAACAGATCGACTTTCGCTCGTTCACTCATTTGCTTGTTTATACAATATTTCTCAGATTCATCGACTGGACATTTGATCAAACCTCGTTCTGTCGATAACGTTACGATGCTTCTAATAATGCCCTTCTATAACACATGCCATTAACAAAATCTCACACATAATGTAAAAGCAAACCTAGTTAGTTCACACATTTCCATAAAATTTTTCCATGCGTCAGTCGTCTTGACGTGCATATGAAACCAAAGGTTACTAGTAAAACTTTTAACAATTAAGGTGACCAAACCTCTCAATTTGTAATCGACTATTTCCACTAATTGAGCAAGTTTGTTCTCTTCAATGCTTTACATATAGGCATTGAAAGCAACAGCTTGTCTTTCAATAGTGTATTTGAGCAGGACACAATCAATTCCAAATGGGGTGAAGTGATTCATAATATCTAAGTGGTGAGCAGACAACTATCCTATCATAGAACAGTTACCTAAAGGAACTAGTTTAACTACAGCCATTTCAATCCGGGCATATAAAAACGACTAGTAACTTCATAGAGGCTGACGTTCGCGACTGACCGCAAAAGGGTATTCAATTATCACGATATAGAGAAGGATGAAGCTTGAAGGCTAACATACAAATTTTATCCATTCAAGACACTCTCGTTTGTGTGATTCAACGAATTTTCGAACACAGTACCCAGCAGGATCATACACATGAAACAATTTGTAGTGCTGTCGATTAGCTGCCAGTGCCTTCAGTTATAATCGGAAAGTAAACCCGACATCGTCATGAACTCCACAGATCTACCGTAGGTGTTAATCCATTAATTCGACCGCTTACGTAGACAGCGACGCAGATGGACCGATAGTTGAAATGGTCGGGAGAATTCCTAATATCAACCTGTTAATATGGTTTCTAAGCATGTTACTCCGACAATTTTTGGAAACTTCAGAAACATGAACCTCCAGTCCGTCACTTTCGTCGAGTACTCTACCACAGATAGTAAGTTTTGGATTAATTTCGTTGTGACATTTTATCGATGATGCATTCAGCCTTCACTCACGCTTGAAATAACCATACATTATTTACCTAGTGACTATAAATTTCATCCACATTCACACGCGTGTTGTTCACATCCAGATAGTTAGCTCGACGATTGACGTTTCTTTCTGAAAGTGTAGTTGTAGAGTGATATATAAACATCCCATTGATTCCAGTTTCTCTTAGCTATACAATTTCGTGCGTCCTTTGTTTTCTATGCTAACCAATCATAGATTTGAAAGTGGAATCCACGAGTGTCTTTAAGTTCCATGCAGAACATCCTCCTTTTAAAAGATCTTACGACTGAATCTCGTTGTGTGAACATCCAACACTGTGTAAGTTTAGCGTGATCCACTTTGTGCGTCGTGAATGCAGTCATCAGTAATAGAACTGAACATTATTGGGATACTGATGTTTATTAGATGTAGAGTGGAGGGATAGCAGAATAAGTTTGGGTGGGATGTGAAATATTGTTTGTGAAAAGAGAATGGATTGAAGAAACGTAGAAATTGAAAGTGTTTCCCGTTCTGCAGGTGAATAACCGGCACTGACTTTAATAGTTTGATTCCTTTCTTGAATTGGTCAAATACGATCTCACAAATAAATTAAATTATTATAGCAGATTAGCTAATAAACGAGGAGTTTGAGAATGACCAAGAGCTATGATGTAATTCAACCGTCTTTCTTGAATAACCAAGCGGTCAAATGAGGGAGTGATAGACAAACCTACCAGATAACTTCTATCAGCCAATGTGCAGCGAAATCCAGGTTCACGGCCTCCGTGTCCATAGAGCATGACCACAACCCACGGCTAGTGAAGTGGATTGGGGCAGCCACCGGTTGATTTATGTGTTGTGTTCAAATGCCATTTCTGAGGATGAGGCTGTCTTGAGTCTAATTTTTGTGCATTATGTTACAGATAACACTACTTGATGTTCACTCGTATGTTCAGTTTTCCTTCAAGTGTTTATATGCTGGATCAACAGTTGCTGTGTTATGAATTATCTGAGAAAAACGAGTCAATATTGAACTCCCAAATCTGTTAGTGTCCGTCCTCGATTGACCATTTACTTTGTCACCGAACACATTGGTCTACAGGCGCGTGACACCCTTTCAAATCAGGTTGTATAAACACCTGCGCCTGGTTTCTGGTGTGGTATGTTGTTATTTCGCTATGCAAAGCAACATCAACACTACAAACAGAATATATGGTGCAGCATCTACATGTAGAGTAATGCTACTGACAGCAAATCTGTAATGTAACCGAGGCATTGTCTTAAATCTAACCAACTTAATAATTCTGTTTAACACTTTCAGCCGTCCCACACACGTGGAATGATCATCGCATGATAATCGAAAACGGACCGCCTCAAACCTGATATGAAAACGCAACATAAACCGGGACATAATCTACAGACAGATGCATAATCCTTTAAAATTAACCTTCCGAAAGATATCCACATGTTGAACCACCCCTAATCTCTGATACCTCTAGGTTTATGTGTTGTGATGTTTCATTTAATTTTTGCGGGCAACCGTGCGACTGATTACCAATGAGCAATTTAACAGATCTAATGAGTTTTATCATACGTGGTTTCAAAAATCATGGTTTTCGCTGGATTCGAACCGGCGACGGAAACAGCATGCCCAAACGCGGTGAGCACTCCACCAGCCACGCTGCGAAACCCCGACGGGATCACGCATATAAGTTGCATCGACGTTCTTTCTCACCTAAATCATCAAATTTGCCAAACTACTCATTAGTAATACAATTTTATATGCACAACAGTGGCGTTGATAGCTTTCTGCGTGAAGTGTTTTAGAAATCATGCAACAGACATTCGAAAATCTGAGTAATCATGTGTGTCTAATTAATAATTATCTACAGTTTATTTATAGTCGGCGCTCTGAACCACCTTCTCGTGGTGCCGACTGGGCGGTCTCGGTGCAAACCTTGGCTTGCTAAGAGTTCAGCAACTCCAGATAGGGCCAACCA
>LUCH01000738.1:142554-152786 GCA_013368495.1 Paragonimus heterotremus | reverse complement strand
ACCTGTGATCATCTCTTTTCGTGGTATTATATTTCCTTCTTCAAGTAATGCTATTCTTCGACTGGGGCTGCCCTCCTATGCAGTCACGGATTTATGTCTACTGACTGTTCTAGGTTCCCTGAAAATTTACGACACATTTATGCGGGGAACCTGGCGTTAACTGTTGCCACCTCTCTGACAGTTGTCTCATTAAAAAGGACGTTTTTCTCTGCCGATGCGTGAGCCTTGACTGTGATAGCATTTTTGTGCCCGGAAGAGCCTTTTGGATTCTGTGATTACTGACCGTTTACCTATCTTCTTTTTTGTTGTTATTTTTGATGTATTTTCTATTACATTCTAAACCCGTTTGTTATATACAACACAAATAACATTTCATTTGATGATTTGCTCATTAACGCTCGCTATTCTTGTGGGTGGATTTGTCAACTGTTCAGTGTTGCCAACTACGCAGCGTCTCACATTTGACAGACAGCTTGTTTTCATATTCACCTTTTCACATATATGTTGCTTATTTTTGGTGCCACCGTTTGTCCTTTCCTTGAACGAAGCTGTGTATGTTGTTCTTCAAAATAAACGATATAGTAGTAAACTGACTGAGACAACACAAAGATGGTTTAGTCCATCATGCCCTCAGTGTTTGCGGTCTGTAACAGAGACATCCAAAAAACGCTGTGAGATTCTAACCTGTATTTTTTGCAAGCTTCAAGAACACTCAACTCTTGAATTAGTTCCTTTTCTTGTCTATAGGGTTCCGGAAGAAAACCCTACATGTATAACTGTCGCGACCTCATGAGCGGAGCAGTGAGCATCACATAGCCTGTTACACACTGAGCCCTATGTGTGTGTCCAATCAAAAATGTACCACAGTTGGCAATGCATTAACTTTCTGGTGTTGTCTTCACTTCAACTTACGTCAAATTTTCATTAAGCTAAACAAGCTTCAAAATCTTTATTCTAGGCTAAAACCATTTGTACAAAGTGTCACAAAGACGTAGCGTGGAGAAATGCGAAACGGTGGATTGCCTATCCCAATATGACAATGTTTGGCAGTGATCGGAAAATCAGCAACTTTACAGAACGATCGTACTATCCATAGAAAATAACTTGTCATCTAACATGAACACTTCTGTGACAACATAAAGCTACACTTGTCAGTATGAGAAATGGGCCAGTGGATCACATTAACTGACAGTTTGAATCTTTCTACAAAATGAGCAGCCAAAGATGAAAGTAAAAAACAACACTGAGACTCTCAGAATGAATGTGTTGGACAAACCACCTTGTGGTGTTTCCTAATGTTTTTGCCTAAGTTTATCTGTCCAAAATTGAAGCGAACAACTCGACACGTTGAACATATCTTAAAAGACACTGAAACGCTTTGGCGAACCCTGTTGTCACGCTTGAATCGGTTCCGATTTACTGAACAGTGGTTGATCAACACATAGTTAAGGGGAAGACTGCCCTACAAGTTTTTCGGTCGTCTTTCAAGGTTGGTCCGACATATTGATAAATGCGAGAATCTAGCGGAATGCTATATAAGTACATTTTAGTGTTCATTGTTAATATGATTGTAACTGTCAACAGCATTGTATTTCTATTTTTTTTGGATTCCATTCACATTCTTCCGCATCCAATAACCGTCCGTCACTACTCTCCACTAACCGAGTAGGCACATCAAAAATTTATTTTTCTCCTATATTAAAACTTGTGAACGATTTACAGAGCAGTTGCAACCCTATCGTGCTAACTTGATGTATACTAGTGAACTGGGAAACAGGATTTATTTACCGGATCTTGAAGTGAAGTTGCGAATGACAAATGATATTGATTTATTATGAGACAGCTTGGACCAAACAGTACTCTAATCTAATCAATTTAGCGCCGGCAGAGTCTGAAACGCATTGATTCGAATGAGTTTCACATCTGATAGACGTATTGGTTCATCTGTTCGTTCAGGTGGTGAGACGATTGTTTACAATTACGTTGCGACATAACTGATACTTGCCAACGGCCACAGCGAACTACGAACACCAATAGACATTACCATCAATGTTAGAAATGGGAGGGGCTTCACAACGCAGTATTTCTGATAATTTTGTCAGAACCAACAGTTACTGAAACACTAAAGCAGAGGAGCATCAGCTTATATGGACTCAGATTATTACTGCGTGAGCTGACGAGTTCGTCCGTGTTACTCATCATCTTCCAACTGTCAGTCGTCAATGTCATATCGGAATAGTTTTAGATTATGATGTGCAACCCGAGTTCGTAGTTCCTGGGAATTTT
This sequence comes from Paragonimus heterotremus, assembly GCA_013368495.1. Classification (NCBI taxonomy): domain Eukaryota; kingdom Metazoa; phylum Platyhelminthes; class Trematoda; order Plagiorchiida; family Troglotrematidae; genus Paragonimus; species Paragonimus heterotremus. The sequence goes on along the minus strand of LUCH01000738.1, from coordinate 150,500 downwards.
TGTGGGAGCTGCCATGATGTGTTTCATGTCAACGGCATATGTTGGTATGGTTATTCTCTGTTAGCCTATAAACCCTATGCGAAAGTATCCTGGGAAGTATTGTTTGTGAAAATGCTTTCGCTTGCGAATAATGTAATTGTGTCTTCATGTGTTCCGATTTGCTACACACTGACTTATTCATGATAAAACATGATTGTTTGCTGAAATCTGGGAACGATGTAGAAAATTGGAAGGCAGTCATTAACTTGTGCACAGACGGTAGTGGGTTCGGGTCACAACGATTAGGAACTAGTGTAGAAACACTGCTGAATTCCAAAAAGTAGAACCCCTTATTTTGTTTGATCCGAATGTGTCATTAGCTTTAAAAACATCTTGGGTTCACTGTCTGTACAATAAATGTCCGTTCTTTGTTGTTGTATGTTGGGGTAAATTTTCAGAAGAACACTCACTTTTCCGTAGTGAAATGTGAATGAATAATCGATCAGTAACGTTAAGTTAAGTGGATATCGATTGACTGTATATTGTTATTCGGCAAATCTCATTAGTTTGTTTGGCAATCAAATGAATTATTTTGCGTAATGCTAAATTACTGAAAATGCCAGTAAGAAGTCATTATGTGTGAAACATTTAGTGATTGGTGTCGTTTTGTTTGTACATGATCTTTGTAGAAAACACTTCTTTTAGCGTTTCCGTTGTCTAACTACATCCGGATGATTGCAACATTTGTATGGAATTCATTCGCAACCCTAGGTTATAGTGCGAGAGCTGCTTTCTCCGATCAGCTTCGGTAGTCATGTCAGGTGCTAAAATTTAACCTTTGGTGCGCTGAGACGTAAGGCGAACCAAAAACAAAAAGCAATCAGTTCAACCTCTCGACCACCCAAAACATCACTAATCATAGACTGTGGTTTGCTCAGCCCAATTTCGTTTCGGCCAACTCCCACGTGCATATGTCGATATTCATTTGGACAAATTATATTCTTTGAATCAATCATTTATAAACTGAAGGCCGTTTTGCATAACAATCCTGCAGTCGGTTCCTGGTTTGTTTGCAGTGTTTGAACGAGCTTGGCAGACCAACAAACTAGCAATGCAGTATACTGGATCTAAAACTCTGAGTCCCCTTCAACAACTTCTTCGAAGCAAAATGGAGGCGCATTTAGCAGCTTTTCAACACTTTGTTTAAACTCATCAATAACAAATGTAAAACATTCGAGTAACTTTGACAGACGAATGTAGAAAGACGAGACAATGGATACGCATACATTCGTGTTATTTAATATATCATCGAAACCTCGGCAACCTGGCGGATCACTTCAATCATTGTTTTACATACAACGCCGGGTAATGAGTACTGATACGCACGTTCTGACTATTGAACGATATTTTGTTCGAACCAAGTGGATACATTCGGTGACATCAAAATTATAGCCCGTCACAAAATTGGAGAGAAACCTAGGATATGCGTCGTTTTTTCTGATATCTGATCGATTAGGAGGGTAATTATCATGTGACGAATGTGGGTTACTTCGTATTTCAATAGAATGAGATCGTCAGAGTTCCACTCTGTCAAACATAAAGTTTATTACTCTTATAAATCTTCGCGATATCACCGGCTGCCGAAAAAATAGGAGAAGTTCTGTTACAGATGCAAGTTGGCACGACAAATTTATATGGGAATCGTAACATTTTATGTAGTTTGCATTTACTAACGTAATTACTTTGATGTGAAATCGGAGTTCGGAAACATTTGCCGCAGCAACACGCATTACACACAAACAGCAACAACACCAGAACTGATGACCGTTAGTTGTGCACATTTTCGTTGGTTTAAGGCATTGGTTATACATTGCACGATCTCGTCAGCTATAGTTAGTCCGTATGCAAATGGGTTCGAAGTAAGTTGTTCGAAGTAAGTTGATGACCGAAATCGAAAAAACCACTCTGTCGATATATGTCCCACTGACGGAGTATTTAGAATAGTATACATTTCTGGAGTTAGCATATGGGTTTGTCGCGGTTAGAAGAGTGTCTTTTATTGACAGTCGAATTAGTGAGGAATCGTGTCATCTCCGCGAACTATAATGTTTCCAGTATGTGAAGTACGATGTGAGTTTCCTGCAGGCAAACTTGCAAAGCGCAACGAAATACATCTGGTAAGCTGAAAGCTTTGTCATCAGTTTTGGAGTCACTGATAGAAAATTTGCGTAAGTTTGCTCGGAGCAGTTAAGAATGTCACATCAATTAACCAGTCAAATATACTGCAAAAATATGAGAAAAAATTATGTAATCCGTCGTTCATGATAACTATCTCCTCAATCCGCAAACTTTGGTGTTTCATTTCCATAAATAAAGCAAGAAAACAAATGTTGCAGGACGTTAACATTTCGATTTATCTCATCGTTCGCGTACTAAGTTTGAACAGAATAAATAACAAAGGCTCATTGCACATTGGAGTGGAGTTGGGGTCAAAAAGCCGCTACCAGGAGAGGTGGCCGGGCGAGCCATCAATTTTTGCGCACACAAAACTGGCTTTCTTTATTTGATTAACATAACTTTTCTGACTGTCAAACTTTTGGGATTTGGATGCCGTAGTAACACAGTAAACGGCTTGGTTGAGTCGATGTCGTGACCTGTCTCTAGGAGGTACAGTGAAATTGACGACGTCGGGTTTTGTGTTCGGACGCTCCTTCGACTGCCTGTTCGCTCAGCAGAGTGAATTAACAATTTGGGAGACGTTCGGTCGTACGATGAAGACAGGCACTAATCCGTTCTTCCGATATGACTGTCAATGCAACTGCAAGTGCAGTCTGGGACATAATGGTTAGTTTCATTTCCGTACATATCCAATGATCATAGGTCATGTTTCTCAGAAATGAAAGCAGTCTGCTTCAAAAACGTTTTTCTATCATCAGCGAACCTAAGTTCCATGAAGATATTTTGAATTCATATCGTAGAATGATTAGTTAGGCACTACGATGAGAAATGCTTACTTTTCGAAAAGACCAATATACAAGCCGGAAGATCGTTGCTCATTATTGTTGGCTTAATCCCTCAGACTGAAAACCACGAACTAACAATTGTTAAATTATAGTTACGTTGTGTGAAAGTCAGTAAAAGATGAATTGGTTTGAAATAATTCGTATCCTCATCGTTGTGTGAGGGAGTGTAATATATTCTTGTGTGAACAAGATTTGTGTTACCCAAGAGATATCGCTAATGTTCCAATGTCCATTATCTCACCCGAATTCCATGCACAGCCATCTTACTGAATTTGTTTTGTTAACTCGCTTTCTACCGTTGGTGAAATTTTGTCCAACGAAACATTCCGTGACCGATATCAATACCTGTATTATAGACATACGTTACGGAGCATTTGTGATCAAGTAATGGACATAATTTATATTATCATTTCAGAAGTGGGTTATTTGAAATGATCCATTGAATAATTTGATAGGTTCCGTATGAAACATTGGAGCGAAAATCCCCGAGCTCCTGTGGTGACTTTGTAGCCCACCTGGTAGTGCGCTTGCAACGTTTGGGCATGCTGTTTCTGTCGCTTGTTCGAATCCGGCCGACCTCTGATTTATCAAAATTGAGCCTCATTTAAATCATTAAATCTGATACACCAACCTTTATGATAAATATGTCATTTTGAAAAAGCAATGGATGATAAAATGTGGAAACACTTTCTCAATGAGAGGGCACTTACTTGGAAAATGCACTACTTTTTCAGTCATATCAACCACGGGATGATATCTCAAAAACGTCCTGTGGCTCGACCACCCTCACTATTCAGTACTTCCAATCGCGGAGGGCCAAATTTTCCAGCAAGCAAACAGTCACTTCTCGTTGATGCATATTCTCATAATTCTAAAACTAGATTCATCCACAGTCAGCTTGTTGGTGGACATTTAAACAAGAAAGATGTTTACGTGAACTTCAAGTAAAATTTGCCTATGATAATTTATATTGCATGAAGTCTACCGGTAGTATATAAGGTAGGCAAAACGTGAACGACCTCCCTTTTATGTATATTAATTGTACTTGGCGGGATGAGCCAGGGATTGTCCAGTTGCATTTAGTGGCAAGTTTTTTAACGGAGAAATTGTTGAGAGATTACAATAATCTACGCTTTCACGTGCGATCTTGATAACTAAAAATCAAAACCTGATAGCTTGATTGCCAAGTGTCATCAGGACGTAACAAGCTCATAGCTTGCAGAGATAAACACGAATTTAATCCCTCAGCTGAAAAGGCATGAAACGTAAGCAAGCAGTGTGGATAACAAGAGCATTTCAACTAGAAATTAAGCTAACACAAACTAAGTCAAATGCCGCAAACAACTCAACAAAAAAAGCACTTCGCCGTAGTTGATGTAACAATTCGGATCTTTTCCGAATTGTGATCACGACTTCCGTTGGAGGAAATTGTATATAGCGTTAACAAAAATGGTGAGTTTCCAATAGTCGTCCGTCGCCGAGGCCACTGCCATGGGAATGTGCTATATTGACCTCATTACATATAACAAGTTCATGCAGACAGTTAATCGTCCTTGACCCGAAACCAAGCGAGAAGAGAGTTAGGAACAATGATTGCGTAAATTCTGTCGGAAAAGCCGTTCATAAACATATAAACTCCAACGGTGAAAATGAAGATACTAATCTAACTACAACGGAAGTGCTTGTAATACCATATGCGATCAAACATGTTCGCGCAACGTGTGTAATCTTCGTCAGAATCAGTCTTCCGCTTCCGGGCTGCCCAAGTCGAAAAGAAACATTACTTCACAAGTATATGTCGTCCAAGAATTATCTAAGAAGCGGTTTACAGCCGTTTATATTTCCGAACCACATTTTGTCCTCAAAAGCAACTTAGCGGTCACGTTTGTTAGCACTAAGTCCCATGCACAGTATGGAAGATCGAACTGCAGTTAGTTCACTTCCATATTTCCCAACCAAGGTCTTCAATATACGTCGAATGAATTAATCCACAACTCATCGCACACTATGTCATTAAATCCAAATGCCAGTATGAACCAATCTGAATGGAAAAGTGTTCCCATGGCTGCCCCTATTTTGATAACATTGTGTCACCTAAAATCATCAACCATTTCTAACGAATTACGCGAAACAGATACTCCATCTTTGCTCCTTTCACAAATATGTTTAGATTCCGATTTTGTAGAGAGCCGTATTCAGAAACCAACGTGATTCACAGTCTTCAAAACTGGATTGGTCATGCCCTCAGTCAGCACTCAAACATTAACCCCATCGTTGAGCAAACCGTTACATTACTTCAATCACAAGTTTCCGTCTAAGAACAGTGCTGATGCTTAGATAGAGCGTAGAAAACTATCCAATTGCGCCAACGCATACTCGGCAGTTTTATTCTAAAAATGCTTAGAGACACGTCGGTATGTAAATCCGATCAGGTTGATGTGGATAGTCCCGAAATACGAGCTTCACCGATCGCCCGACATCCGTTATAATCTTGGCATAGGTAAAAACACGCTAAAGCCTTCCTATTAAGATGAACAGGTAAAAGCGGGGTTTTTCTGGTTCATCCGCATCACATTGTGATGGTGACTGAAGTCAGTGCAGAAGAATTTCAATGCGAATGTACGAGATTCAAGCCCGCACACTTCACTATGTATCTGATGTGCTGCGTCCGTATACCTTTGATAAACAAACTATCCTAAAATCACTTTTTCCGGTTGCTGCTCAGTTTTGTTCACTACATAAGGAGGTCGGTAGACCTCGCCATTATTTTGAATAACAGACCAGCGGCGGAATTCCAGGAACCTCTTCACCATTTTCAAGATGCTTTCATGTGTACCATTTATCTCCGTGTGCTTACATCAACGACTAGAGCGTTTGGCTTGACAAGTGAGAACATATGGAATTCTGCCCAATTATCTCATATGCTGGATGTCTAATTCTGTATCCAGTTACCGGCCGACCTGCGTATCCATACTTTGTAATAGTCTATACATCAACGTGGGCTAGTTTACACGGAATTTTTACTGGCAAGCGCGAGAAGGTTCGCGAAATTTTGACAGATTACTGCATTACTCAGATGGATGAACCGTGCTCAACACAACATACCACATTCAGATATACTTGCTTAGGAATCCCTGTACACAATGAGACTGATTACCTGCTTATGTAAAGTCTAAAATCGGAATCAATTGTTCGCACGTGGTCCACGTTGCACGTTTCGTAAACGATGTAGTGGATCTTGGGAATATACAGTGAATTCAACCTTCCACATCGTCAGAATCCGAAACCAATCGCTGCAGCACCAACTGATGTCAAAACGCACATATATCAGCAAGTTACATATACGGTAGAAAACGCAAATTGACCTTGAATACATTTACTTCCGAGCTCGTGAAAATTTTGTCATGAACTTGCTTAAATACTTCCACTTTCATTGTAGGCGGCCAGTGACAGAGAACTAATCTTGTTATACAGAGACTATGAGAGGTTAGATTCATCTGAGCGAAGAAATTTTGGTACAGAACTGACAACAAATCACAGACTTATCTCAACCATTGCGTCATTAAGTGACTGGTATCTGCGGTTTGTAATGAGGTAAATATTCGAAATTGACAACCGATTGTCCAACAAAACACATACCAGCTAAACCCTCTGACTAAAATTCTAATAGAAACTAAGTGCATTTAGACCTTCTCATTATTATTGTATTGCGACAGCATGAATACACATGTTCTCAGGTGCTACGCAGATCTAGATACTATGGAATTGATGATAATTTTCAACCAAAACGTTCTACCGGCTTGACAACAACCCACCAGCCGTTTCAGTCTGGGTCATGTGAAACATGAAGTGAGCAGTAGTTTTTGCATCGAACAGTGTCACACAGCTATATACTATTAGAGAAAGCTCCTATAATATTATCAAGGGATCAGATTCCAAACCAAAATTCCCAATGCCCTCTGATCGCCCACTTGCATGATACCATGCCTGATGAGACCCCTTAGAATTGAGTAATTTTAGTTGACCGTTTATCCACTGGTCACCCTCGGAGCCTCATGGTGAAAAAATACTGGCAACTATAGATTATATAAAAATATTTGTTTTACTATGCGATTGCAGGGTAGATGTTTGAAGAAATCGCACAAAAATGTATATACCTAGTGATATTTCTTTGGTTCACGCCTTACCACGCTGCGTCCTTTCCAGTCTGACGGCTGTGCTGTTTCGTCCCTTGGGCAAAATCCATTAGAAACCCAAGGAATGGATCATGGAAAAATCAAGAACTGCTGGTTCCCAATTTTATTTGTTCCACTGGGAGTCCGCAACTCAGAATGGAATCCATACTGAGCAGCTGGTTAATATAAATTGAACGGTTATGTACCTGGGAAGTAATCGTGAATTTTCGGTTCTCATGATTGCCTATTCCATGTAGATAGCCGGTAATGATGTCAGCATGCGAGACTAAAATGCGTATTCAGCAATTGATCAGGACACAATAATCGGTGATTAATTGACATGCACTGTTCACGTTGTAATGCTAGGTGGTTAATATTCACAAGCTTTTCAGATTCTTTTCACAACATTCTGTTGAAATCTATGGGAGGACTTCCCTAAGATGCATGGAAATTTTATTGAGTTTTTGTTCATTTTGGTCTGTTGGAGCGATATTCAAGTTAATCATGTTGAAATGGTGATGGATATCTTTCCTCGACTAAAATTGTCATTAGACAACTGTTTATGCTACGTCAAGGATTCAGAATTTTGCGCTAAAATAGTCACCGGAAGCCTCGTTACGAAAAGTAGTTCACACAGCTACTGTCGTGCCCATAGAAGAATGATGCGAAAATAAATTCTGTTTGTTTAATTTTATTTTGTTACGAATAGCAAAACAACATTTTCCCGTTTTCAAATTTGTTACGAACAGTCGAAAATGATCGACCTATA
>LUCH01000738.1:88469-142454 GCA_013368495.1 Paragonimus heterotremus | reverse complement strand
ACGAGAGTCTGTTACTTTAGAAATAAGTAACCTAAAGGAAATATATATTCGTGGTAATTAATTTGACTGAACGAACAGTTTGATCATTTGGTCTCTAACTGCAGTTAATATTATTATTTCTAACACTGAAGAAAGCTGACATTCTTTGATATTCCTTTTTTTGTCTGGTTCGCGGCACATTTGAAATTCTGAAAAATGTCCTTAAACGCTGACTGGAAACAATTGTTCCACGTTCTTAAAAGTTAAAACGAATCAAGTAAAACTTCTCATTCCGTGGATGCGGAATTGAATGTAGAAATTCAGTACTGCAGAAAGAAAGGAAATATTTAGGGTCAGATAATTTGCTAGTGTTCAGTGGCTACAACCGTTTTTGACAAATATGGCTAAATGCAGATTTCAGCAGATGTGTACGGGAATTTATTTCCGTCATATTCATTAGAAACAGCAGTTAGATTCAGATATATCTTAACCGAGCATTCTCCTTCTTTGGTTAACTTCGTCAGATAAGAAACCGCTCAGATAGTAGAAAGTTCAGTTGTCTCATGCTACAAGCATAATGTGTTTTCAATAATCCAGGGTGTAGACTACTTTGCTGAATGAAAATGTTTACCAGGTAAAGCAAGTAGTCAACAACACTGGTAGGAGGATGCAGGATGCCCGATAGTATTGCGCTTCCATCAATTCTCGTCAACCACAACTAAGAAGATGATAAGTATTGAAATAATGACGCCACAATTGTGAAGGTAATACACACATTAATGGCAAACCTATGACGTTTTAAGTAACGTGTTATGAAGACATGGCCATGACAGGTGCGAAAGTTTATGATAAAATATCTGGAAGTATGGATCCTCGGTTATCCGGCGAAAACTCGTAAGTATAGTGACAAGTGTGAAGCATTGTGAGCAATCACAAATGTGATTCTAATTGCATTCCTGATATGCTCTACTCATATTGTTGTTCTGTTGGTGCTTTCCTCAACCGAAATTTAAGATGATTGCCGCTGTTCTTTCAAAACCAGCGTAGTGTTCCCATAAATATGGTGTGACCTGCGTCTCGTCGTTTCATCTAACGATTCCATGTCGTCCCTTACTCACTGAAATTCTCTCAAGTCATGTGCAACAGCGCTGGAACTCCTCTGATACTGACTAGGAGTACAGACACACGTGGTCGTTGCGAGTGATCAAATCCCGACTAAACGATGTGGAGCACGGCATGTGACAGAATTTCGGCCAGTTCATGTGAAGTGGACTCCCCGAGGACCAGGTCAGTTTGATAGCATTTCCTAATTACCATTTTTCCACAGGTGCTGCTGCTTTAACGAGGGGCGAACCACACCAGCCAAATTTGCGCGTATTGCGGAAGGTGGACGAAGGAAGGACACATGCAACCACGAATAAGAAGATGCCGATAACTCTATCTTGTTTGCTTTTGTATACAGTGCATGTGATATGCGAGTATCGGAGTACTTTGACGGAAGTATACAAAAATAGAAACCATCAACCGACCGTCTAGCCCATGTCTGCCCCGTTGTCACAATCAGCAAGAAGGCCGTAGTCCGCTCAACTGCACAAGTAGACTTGGCAACGACAACAGTTACATAGTGAATATTCAAGAAGAGAACTACTACATTTCGGGGCCAGGTTTCTCGCAATATCTCTTCCAACTGAACTAGCTAACGTAGTCTTAACATCCTGTTTCGTTTATGTCATAAACACTATACTTCTGTATAGGCCGCAAGCCAGTTCAACTGGAAAAATCTCCTGACTCTCTGACAACCCGCTGATAAACGTCTAGTTCCGGGAATCGGCAATGTCAACAAAAAGCACGTTCTTTGCGATTACCGTTTTTTCGAACTGGGAAGATGCGTGAACAGTGGAGAAAATGAATAGGACGGATGATAGTAAAGTGTATTCTGCGTCCGAAGATAAATGTTATTTCACCCACTCTCCTAATGATTTCTGTTCAATTTATTCAAGCTTTAGTGCTCGGTCTCTCAATATATTAATTTACGCCAGCAGCATTTTTCGAAATAATAATATTTGATTTCGTGTGTGTATGTGTGTATGCATATCATACTCGGTGGGGACCCTAGCAATTTTTCGTATGATATAGTGTGGTGAGCAACGTACACATCGTCACAATCCATCTAGATGCTGGATGTCGTCAAGCCTATCTGTTTCATAGAATCATATGGTGTTTGGAAAATAAATGGTCGATACTCTTTGTCTGCTCAAACGGATATTTTCTTGCATGGATTAAAGGCGGTCCGAGCGGGAAAATGAGGTTCCTATATGACTTCTGTGTTTGATTGCAAAGGAGGTCGTATATATTATGTTGAAGACGAACATCCTCTTATGGTTGCTCTAAACATTCGACGGGTTCTGCGACTAAGAACCCCACAATCTCCGTTTGCTGATAAATTTTTTGCGATGATTCATATAATGTTGCCAACCACAGTGATGGCATCTTTTTCATGTCTTTTAATATTGTTCCAATAGTTTTGTCTGGTGGGCTGTTCGATTTTCTTTTACATGACATATCCAAGAGTTGTGGTTAAACTCATCCGGTAATTTCCTTATTTCTGATTGCGGTGATACATGCTGTTCTGGATTATTAATGTCAAGCTAAAGAGACGCTGTGTTGATACCAAATAAGTTAGACCAGCTGAATCTGGGTACCTCGGTGCTTTAGCCTTGAATCTGTAACTCACTAGCAAATACTTATTATCACCGACAAAATGAACTAAGAGAAGGATGATTGGTTTGGACATGATTAGGTGGGGAACAGACTACAGCAGAATACGGCAAAATGAATCGATTTGCCCTATAATATCAGTGAACTCCAATTAACCATTCCAGTCTACTCACAAAATTCCAGGAAATCCTAGTACATAAACTAGCAGAGAACAAGAAGATAGCTGCTGACATACGCCATTGCGTAAGAGGTGTTTAGGACTGTGCATGACTGTGTAACGGATCATAATCGGTGAACTAGTTACCTATCATGTACGACCCGGTAGCCTTTGGACTGGCAGATATATCATTTAACTATTCGGAGCAGAATGCGCTACGCAAGATAAACGGGTTCGGCTGTGTACAATGGTTATAGATGCTATCCTCATAGCTACTGCATTGAAAGGTGATATCTTTCGGCTGCACGCCAGAATGAATTAAGCGAGCAGAAAATATATAATTAAATTAGAATATATCTTCAGCGAACAAAGATTGTATTTTCAATATAAATCTACAGCGGAAAGAAAATGGAGTGAAATCCAACAGTATATGACTTAAGAGAACCTTGTCTGTTCAGTACCTCAACCTTTACAGATTGTCTACATGGTCTACAAACAAAGACGTCTATGCATATTATTCAGAATTGGTCGTATTGTCACTCCGAATAAGCTAGAAATGTTGGGCAAATGTGACAGACAAAAATGGTGGAAACGCTTTTCAATAATGAAGTTGTCACCCTAATTGATCTGGGATCCTTCATCATGGACTTACAACATAAACGTGTTAATCTCTTCTCCCATCAAGAAAGAATAACATATATCTTATCAGGCGTATACCCATGTCAAGCGTCAAGCGAACGCACAACTCCGCAAATCACAAAATTATTGTGGAGTTGATGATTGAGGGAGGACCACACAACGTAAGTTACCAACGCAACATGGTATTCGATTTCAACAGTGCCAACGGAAGCAATTACGCTGGTCAATCGTCACATGTATTAATAAACACATCGCCAGTTGGTTGGCAGATTTAGCAAACCAGATATGCGGGTGATAGTCAACAGTCCGGAAAATGAAACGATGGGGCGATGTTGTGGTTTGAACATCGGTGATCAACTATAGATGCGTGCAACAAAGGACGGTTCATTTTAAATGCTAAACAGCAAAACGGCTCAGTACTTCCGTTAATCTGATTTAATCCACAGAATGTTTCACATTCCCAGATGTGGTGAGTTACGGTTTATCGCTAACATTTATGGACAAAACAGTTTTTAGATGAGACCTAGTCGCGAAAACTCCGAACTTCGGCTACATTCGAACCAAAGACAGAAACAACATGACAAACGCGGCCAGTGCTCCGCCAGCTGAGCTATAAAGTCACTGGAAGAGGATTTGCCGCGTTCGGGCATGTTGTTTTCGTCGCTGATTCAAATCCAATCTAAGTCCAGATTTTTCGCTATTGGGTCTCTACTGAATGATCGAATCTGCCAAACTAGTTATCAGTAAAACAGGTTCTATGAAATCAAACAAGCACAGTTGAATCGACACATGGGAGGATCACAATGGCAGGCAGGAAGAGCTGTGATTTTGCGCCTGACTTGTTGTTCATTTCTGTTATTTTATTGCATATATTAGGCACTTTTCCGTCTTGAAGATAATGAAAACAGTAGAAATGCCAGCATATCTCGTCATGTACAATTGTAACAGGGCTTCAATTAAGTGTGTTTGCGTCAAAGGTTTAACTGTTGCATTCGTGTTCAAGTATATTTCTCTGAAGAAATAGAACAGCACATTTTAACCGAACGACTCAAAAGCAAAACAATTAAATGTTTTGCTATGAAATGCGGAGCTAAGTGGGAAGCGAAAGTGTTTTTATCTACATATCTCAATTCAGTGTTCAGTACCTTAGACAGGCAAGGCCATTTAGTTCATATCGCTACAGGTTTTTCAAAATCGGTACACACGCCTGGTGATAACATTATTCAGTCTTCATCTGGGAAGAGCTAGTACAGCAGTTTGCACGTGGATAGAATTTGGGTTAACCGTTAGAGTGCATAATTCTAATAGAAATCCCTGAAATGTTTGTTTACCAATTACTAACAACAATTTGTGTGTGTTAAATCTGTAATCTGCTTATGACTGTCGAATGAGCATATCAAGCGTTTCATACAAAAAGTTCGCGGAGTTATACAACTCGAAACTCACATCAAACCAGTTATTCAAATAGCTGAAAAATAATTACATACGTGCGTCATTATCTCATTTATAAACATTGACGTTCTGCTTCTGTTCCATGTGAACTAATCTGCATGAACCGATGAAACAATAGGTTCGTATTGAACACTTGGTTGAAGAGGACGAACACTTGTACTCCGAGTTCATTAATTCAGGAATTTGAATATATAATAGTCACTGTTAATGAAGTGACATCGCTGTGGTAGGACTCATTTATCTCCAATCAACATATATTGGGACATTACCCTAAAGCAAAAATTCATTCATTGAGATTTACGCCTTTAATTTCGCCCTCACAAACCATGATTCTTTAAATAGTCACATATAATTAGTCATCTGAGATCAATCGCTACTCATAACCGCTAGATAACAATGTTTGTAAGTAAAACAACCGCTGTAGTTTCATGATTTTAGTTTCAACCGATTATCTCTCCTTGCAGCATCGGCCATCCAAAGGTCAATTCATTCACATGATGCAAATTAACACATATAGACTTCGGTATTATGTATACTGATACGCACTCAATAAAATTTGACATTTTAACAAAATAACTGCTTCAGCTACCATAGAAGAATGGAACTGAACAGTCCATATGAAGTTTTTAGTAAACTGTTCCATATTGCCATCAACCAATTTCTTTTATACATGATGTTGGCTGTGTAAAGACGTTTGACACATCGAGTAGAACAGATGAGTTTTAACAAATTAGTCTGTGTAATTCAGCGTTTGTAATGAAATGTTCATAAGTGCCTATCTCTCTGTAACACGCATTCGTGGATATATGTAGGAATAACATTGTGGATTCATTTCTGGCGATTTAGTTCTCAGGATGTTTTAAGGTTATCTTGTCCAACTTCCTTTGTTAACATTACGTATACACGATTTTGACCAGCAACACTGATTACGATATGACCAAGTTGGCACCGCCTTTCTGGTGGGAATGTATGCAAACGTCTTCTATGACGCATACTTTTACACGAACCTCAAAATTCCGTACAACATCCGTTACCAAGCTGCCTTAATTTAAAGTGTGTGGGGTCGGTGTGTTTAAGCAGTTTGACAGCCTGATAAATATGAACGGGATGTTAGTTACTCCGTGTGATTATTCGTTGATACAACTTGATTCCTGTTCAATGGATTTAATATATCCCAATTTTGCACTATGCCAATTAGGCTCAATTAATAGTGATTCATACAAAGTTAAACTCAAAATATAACGTAGAGAAGTACCTGTTTTGGGTCCACTTCACAATCAAAGGAGGCAGATGATTATGAATTGTGAAATATTAAAGCAAACCATTATAGAAAATGTGCTAGAATGCTAAGTGCAATACAATACGCGAAATACGTTGCAAAAACAGGTGTACTGTGCTGACAGCAAGCTATACAGTGTAAGTCTTTAATCGCTCAAAGGCACAGACAAGCTCTAATTTCAAAAAATAGAAGCTTCGACTGAAATCGAACCAGCTATAGGAAGCCTATACATTTAGACATAATATGTTCTGCTGGCTAAAAACGAAGCAAGCAGCTACATATATGAATCCTTGCAGTCACTTGGACGAATACCTTTGTTAACCCATTCACTGGGGCATTGACATTGGAGCAGGGGCGGCCATTCAGTAAACGGCTCGTGGAACAGATGAATAATCAACCACCTATCATTTTCAAAGCTCGACACCAAACATTTTATCTCATCTTTCTTGTTTTTAATCTCATTGACAGTTTCTGATTCATCATATTTATGTCCAATTTCATGGCCTCAGTCCAAACGTAAAATTCCTCTGAAGACGATCTACATTGTTGTTCAGTGAATTATAAAACAATTTAGTTTGGTATGCCAAGGAAACTGACAAAAGAACACAACCCACAACTAAAACTTTCTGCGCTGTATTTTAGTTTTGTCACACGTTTTATCCTCCATTCAGGTGCCTATTCTTAAGCACTCACTAACAGTTATATTGATGTAGTTATAAGAAATCAGCATGCGGAAAGTTTTAACATCATCCATATGCAAAATAACCCAAATCACATACCACTACGCCAAGCCGTATCAGCTAAGAAAGCAAAATTTGCAATAAGGAGCACCCAGTAATATGGCTTCAAAGGTATATCTCCACTCTGAAGTAAAATGTACCGGCTTATAGGTTTACGAATCTTGCAATCACATGTCAAACACAGACAGTTTGTAAATCTGCCACGAGGCAAATCCAGGAATATCGCCAGCCTCGTAATCTAATCAACAATGAACGTCACCCTTTCCCTGCATTTCACAGTCATTCAGGCTCTTTCCCAAATTGCCTCTGTGACACTCAAAATGCGCGTTGAAAATGACAACCTTTCCGTACGTTTCGCCAGATGAAACACGTCCTTCATACAACGGTTTCCTCAAATAAGTGATCGCCTCTGCCCCTACTCAACTGTTTACTAAACTACCTACACTAAAATCTGCACTTGATGGAATGCATCTTCTTAACGTTTCATTTACTAAATATCCCCATACCTATCATGGTGATGTACGGATCAAAATGTCTCAATATATCCTCAAGCCATTTCAGTGTGCAGGTAAGCTTATATCATTCACTCACTCGAAACCACAACCCAACCTTAACACAAGAAGGGCTGAAAGCAAATCACCAATGCTTGTTAGGTCGTCCCCTTCATATGCACACACTCAATTGTCAGCAAACGGATACAGGTAACAATACAGCACCATCCCTAAATTCTTTGCTATTTGATTCGTTCATACAGGACGGTTGACGACATCCACACTGTATGCGGTACACCTATCGTCTCCCTGTTGTGCTGTCACGAGCGGTTAACACGCAGTTCAATAATTTACCTCTTTGTGAGTACTGATGGCCAGAAGCACGTTTTTAACATGTATTAGGTTTTCTGCTACATTGCAGTTTTACAGAAATGTTTTTCTGATCAATGTTAACAGCTGTGGGTACAGTGGAGTTTCATTGTAGATTTCGATGAAATAGTTCGCTAGGCATTGTTTTCCTTATCACTACTGTGAAACTCACATTCGTGTATGGAACGGAACGTTTCTAACCATATTTTATAGTGAGATTTAAAAGAGTTTGAATTCTTTGCAATATATCACTGCGGTAATAATTATTGAAATAACTTATTTGCTACTGGAGCAAGGTCTCCTCCTATTCAACATCAATGATGAGACAGGGTTTACCAACCTTTTTTCAAAGCGTCCTTCAATTTGGCGCTAAGTTCTAAAGAAAAAACGAAAGTTGAAAATTTGTTTGAAAGAGCAGACATTTATTTCGCCGGATTTGCTAAGTTGAACGCATCTCAGTAATTCACGTTTTGATGCAAATACACTAATTTATACTAACTTCAAAAATATTAATTATCAGACGAGTAGTCTTTTTGACTATTTCTTTGTTAAAGCACAGCGAGTACATATGTTTGATGGAAGCTCGTCTTGGGAAGACCTTCCGAAATAAAAAACGTATATCACCATATTACAGTGCGAACGAATGTTACACCTTAACCAGCTTTTGAGTGGTTATAATTTCACACGTTCCATATCCGTGTGGATCTAGGTTAGCTACGGAAGTCTTGAAGATGGAATGTGTCTGTCACGAAACCCCAAGTCAGGTCTGCATAATATGTTTGGTATTAATTCCATTGCCTTCGAAATATCTAGCTGCACACAGGATTTTCTGGGAAATGTTGAATCGTCTCACCCCTATATTAGGTAACAGCAGCTGTCCAAATTTTACCTCGCTTATCTGGTTTAGTGAAATACTGATGCCGTGATGGAACCTGTAATAAAATCTGGTTACTTTTTTTTAAAAGAATCATCAAGTGTTAAAATTCATGCTAACGTTACATACTAGAATGTTTTCATAGTACAGATATGCACTTATCGCAAATGACAAGGCGGCGCTAATCAGCGGACAATTGCACCGGATACCTAAAATCAGCTAACATTACACTTGAATACATATCGCCTACACAGAATACATCACAGATGAGCCAAATGCATTTCGGATGAGTTGGGATGATCTGATCTCGAAATCAAAGACAGCGTGAGTGCTCTCTAACACGACGTTGGAATCGATAGTAATCTGATTGAGTAACCCTACCTGTATCTCAGTAGCAAGTCTGTTTAATGCCTAAAAGTCTGCGAGAATTCTAGCGATACACAAGCATGTGTCCCTACTGGTCTAACAGAGTAAGCATTCAACGTTTGACTTGTGTCTAATGGTCATTAATAAAGATTTACGATAGTGATAATCGTAGAGTGTTAATGCAAATCATATATGTTTTATGTGAATCGACCCTAGTTGTATTGAGTCAAAAAGGCGTTATCTTGAACAACTGTTTCTTACAGGAATAAATCTACACCTGTCCAAAAATACATTATTATCAATAACCAAGATCTCTAAATTTAGCTTACGGTTACAGAAATCATCAAACACGTGTGATGGCAAAGGTCACTTCAGTTCTTTTGAATTCGATATAGTCAAACATATCTTTGTATGTCACATCAATTTATACTTTCACTGTCCAGCGCTCACCGGCAATTGTGGTTTCGTCCAGTTCCGCTGAATGAAGCAAAGAGGAGATATTCAAACATTATGCCTTTTATTGTGATCGGTGCGTAATTTTCATCGAAACAAATTCATATTTACTGCATTGGTGATGTTAACTTGCTATATTCCAGCCAAAATAAAGAACCATTTTTTGACTCAGCATTAGGAAAACACGTTACAAAATTAGTATGTTGTTGTTGATGTTCGTTGTAGAATTTGGCAGCTACTGGAATCACAATTCGCACGGATCAATAAACTAATAAGATGCTTCGTCACCTCCGACTCAATTCCTACTGTATTTATCAAGGTTCCTATGGTGTTTGTTGCTTTCACTCTCGTTTGTTTCAAGAAAAGAAACTCGATCTGTTCAAGCACTTCGTCTTACTCCCTCGAACAGTCTGTTTACGGATGCAGTAACGTCCATCATAACCGAAGAAATGAGTGGTCTTGTGAGTGGATTATCAAAATCACCAACTGGTTGATGCTGTCAAGAACACGAGTTAATCATCAAACCGGGTACACAGGTTTTGTGTTGCATTTCTATTGAGCTTCTTTTTACGAGTGTACTATACTGTTTAATTTCATTACGGTGCAGAATTGCAACATCAGTGTCACATGTGGATATCTCAATGTACTCATTTTGTCATGCTCGAAGCACGTCCTGTATCGTTATGCGTGTTGTTAACATACACGCTGACAGAAATATTATGTTCGAAACTGGCAGCGAAGCTAGAAATGGTTGAACGGAAATTGCAAAATAGTCCGAGAAAACAGACACCAGAGATTCGTTGCGATATTCTATTGTGCACCAAAATATCCTATTTGTTTTGGTATCAGTCATTTCCAGAATATTTACCTCAACCCACCACTACTCCATACAATTGAACAGAGCAGTATTTAACCATTTTTGAATGCACTCACTATTTGAATTTTGAAAAGGTATTTTGAAATGCACCGTCCATCGTAACACATGCTAGAATGGACATTTTGCCTAGTTTACCAACTTTGTTTTCTAATGAATATCAGCTTAGTTTGACTAACACCTTGCTTCATATAGTACGGCGCATTTGTACCCCTGATATTTTGAGTACAGAGGAAGAGTTGTCGAGAAAAACTGGAATAGAGTGCGCTTATTCTGAGGAATTGTTCAAGCACACATTAATGTGGATCAGTGCAGAAAGAGAAAATGCACACACTTAGGAGAAGAGTGCCTTCATCATTGTTACAGCTGAAAGTAGACCATCTGGCGAAATACATTACGCGCAATCTGAAATCCGCTTCGATTAGTATACCTGCGGCTTACAACATGCCTTTAGTTCGAATGACTTGAGCACCGGTGTTCCATAATGGTTATCAATGTTTGTCAAACTACTCCGTCTCCTACGTTAGATATCAGTTCACTTGCAGCTGCAGTAAGGTATACACTGGTATATATATCAACAAATACCTTGGCGAGTTGCGAAACATGTACTGTAATGATCAGATGAGCTGATCGTGCAATACGCTCAAATGGAAGAGGCAGCGCACACGAGGTCTCTACAGTTTACCGAAGCTGTGTTTTTAGGACCTACACAGCCGACTTTGTGCGCACAAGCCTGTTTACAGCTACCTATTGGTTTGGTATCGTTTTGACCATATTAAGTCAATCCGTGGGTTTTGGCTCGCTGTCTGTCACTGTCTCTCCGATCTTCAAAAGTTAATTTGCTATATGATAGAGTCTGGTGATGGTAGATCGACTAACAATTAATTACTATACACCTCTTTTTCGTTGCGTGTAGTTGGTTATAGTGAACCGGGTGTTAAATATCACTTTCATTTATGCTGAATGAAGAAATGTTTAAACGGACCCTATATTGTATTCGTTTCCTAGGAAGGCAACAATGTCTTACTTTCATAAGTACTCACGTGCATTTAGCTCATTGCAAACTGAAATAGGATGTCCTCATAATTAATTCTGCAAACATTTTGTTCTGGCAAAGACATCAAATCTTGTATTGAGTTTTGCTAATAGTGACATCCCTCTTTATTTAACACTGTTGCTAAGCAACCTGTATATCAATAAACGTTACTCTATTCAGTGTCAACTCAAATTTACCTAGGCAAAGCTCATCAAAATCTGAAAGAAAGAGAGGATTGTGAACAAAAACTTGATGGAAAGGTTATCTGCTTAAAAATTTGGTGATTCCCCAATCAACTTCTGCGAACGATGATTCCATTTTTATTAAAAGTTTGCTTATACTTTGTGATCGTTCAAATTCAACCTAATCCTCGAAAGTATGATTGTACATTTTTGACTTTTACGTTTACCACTTCAAACCTTCTTCCACGAACAAACAAATAAAATAATCTCACGCAATATTCACTTGAAGTTAAAACTGTATAGTATGCTCTACCTATCAGCAATGTGATACATCTTTGCATGATGTTATATAGTGCATTTGATGGTGCAAGCAGTGATACTGTTGGTTGTTTTTCAAGAATTCATCGCTAATTTCGTGAGGATGGAAAATGACAAAATGACGACCACAATAATTTCATCCCTTTCAAATACCTACCACCAATTGCACTCCTTAATTCTTTCGGTGGAGGAATAAAATTAACAGGATTCTGGTCAACCTTCTGATAGAGACGAAATTTTACAAACATCAAAAGCTTTACGGACAATGTGAATTTTAAATAGATTTCAAATAACGACGATAACCGCGAAACTTTTCTATAAACACCATAATATAGTGGAGCGGTAGTGAAGTGTGATGAGGCACATGCTGATGCACTCAAAGTATCAGCTTGGTAGCTCCCGTCCAACTAGCCGCAGAGTGATCTCGTCTTTCAACACAATTCTCCGCCCTCACAGTGTCCCAAATAATTACGTGTTAAAAGATTGCACGAACTTTTTCAATACGTTTTGGTGCTAGTGATTTCGAAGTACAGATATTAACCGTCTTGCGCGAATTAAATTCAACATTTTGTCAATCGATGAGGTTAGTAGTTATAACAAAGATGTTTCACGTTTGATCCTGAAAAACGCCGAAACTACCGAAACGCACTCTATTCAAACTCCTTTGGAAAATGCAATGAACATCTAACGCGTGGCATTTCCTTCATTCAGTTCATCAAAATAGCTAACATACAGTCATTAAGAGATGTGATCATTTCATGTTGATCTCGTCTACTATCCTTACTGTGTGACTCACACACTCGATCGTATCTTTCAGAATGTTCCCCACAAGCTGATAACAAAGTATACTCATAATTTTAACAACTCGCAACACATATCTCATTAATGTCTCATTGCGTAATCAATATTAATGGCGAAAAATATCAGTTTGTTAAACTGAATTGTGCTCGACTACCGAATCCTATCCTGTTCATGGAAGACATCCGTAAACGTAACATTATAACTTGCATTTCTCACCCATTGACAAGAATGAAACAAGATTAACACAATAAAATCGCTGGCGGATTTGTTTCGTGACATAATCTTGAGAACGCAAGTTGACAACTAAGTTTGAACAGGGCATCTGTTAAAATGTCGGTGTATCTATGCAGCCTTATGCAGCCGCTCTCTGAAGATACCGAGACACCCGGAACTATTAACAGACTTCTACTTTTTGCATCACAACACATCATACTCACTCGTCATCATTTATATTATAAATCGGATATCAGGTCCCTCAATTAAAGATGTTGTACCTCTTTGGGCGTTAACAAATTGTTCATACCAAATCAGATGCTCAGTCGGCTACTTTGGCAGACTGAATACACAACCACTTCATCAAATAGCCGGTTACACTCTGAAACTGGTGTAGCACCCTAAAGCTAAAAGTATCAAGACGATAACACAGTCACTACGAAATTACCAACCAAAGTCATTCATCACTGATCACCTTCTGAATGCACGTAATCGAGTGAATTACATCGAGGCTTTCTAGCTTCCTTATACTGTTAACATAAAGTGGTGATTACATTCCGTGGAGCCTTTTCCTAACGAAAAGTTGTTCCCCATCATCTCTAAGCAATGTTAGGTGATTATCAGTTTGTCATTGACATGGTTTCCAGCTGGTATTCTTTCTCTAACTCAGTGGGAAACAGTATAGTTTTTGCTTTGTAAGCAGTCAGTTGTGTAAGCGGTCATGATGTTGCAATGAACCGTTATCACATAGATTGTGTAAGCTCATACTTTTAACCTGTGCCATCAAACCAATAGTAATAATGAACAATCCATAAATGAAATCGATAATTTTAGTAATCAATATTGCATTCAGGAAAAGTGGGTATTTTACGAAATATTTCATTGTTGCTACGGCCTTCTGCGTCAACACCCGTAGAAAACAGCTAGACTCTGGTGTTTTCACTACACTGCCTAATTACTCGGTATGTCACGTCACGTCGAGTGGACATCTGATCGAGGCTTGTCATGCCTATAAAGGCACGATGCTTTTGATAAAGCCGCCGCACAATTGATGCTATAAACAAATCTCATATATACCGTGAAAACAAAACCAGCGAGATCACCAATTACGAAGAAGTGTTTCCATGAAAAAATCGCGTTGAAATGCATACTTAACCGAAGTTTGTCAGTAAAAATTTTATAAGTCAAAATAACCAAACCTTCCAATTTGAAATCGAATTTTCTAATTAACTAGTCAAGTTTATTTTCTTCAACCTCTTGAAGATGTACATTCAGTGAAAGAGAATGTCGTGCAATAATGCGTTTCAGCAATACACTATAAGATGGATTGATTTACACAGTCTTAGCGGTGAGCAAACAATTATCCTATCTTAGGACAGTGACCTGAAGCGATTAGTTTTACTAACAGTTTTTCAGTCAACGTGTTGACGTTCGTAATTGACCGCCAAAGACTGTCCAGTTATCTCCATAGAGATGAAGTGAGAACACAAAAACCAAAAGAACACATGTCTATTCATGAAGGACAAACTATGCTCTGACAAAACAACAGTTTTCCAACAATTCCAGCTGGTCTGATTGGACATTATCTAGCAGGTCCATACACATTGTGGATTTGACAGTGATGTGAATGATCTACTACGTGGAGTTTTCAGTGCTTATTTTTATAAACGGAAAGTAAATATGACATTTTCACGAACGCCATAGATTTACCGAGAGTAGTGCCTAATTTCCTACTAGCGCGTAGATGTGGGTCCATCATCCAACCGATAAGGTGTACAATCATCTAAATGATGCATATATTATATGTTTATTTTAAGTGAACAGATAATTATTACGCTGTGAAAAGTTCCCAGTGGTTAATCGATGATAATCATCGAATTCTTCGACAGGGCCGCTAAGATTAGCCATTCTAATGACGGAATAAATCTCAGCACAGTGATCGCAGGGTGGAAACTGCCGAATAAACGCACTCCGTTGTAACTCGTTAATTTCGATATTGAAAACTATGACCGTCGTCTATTTGTTGTTAGCAGACGGTCTCATTCAAGTTTGTTAATATGTTTCTCAGAATATTTGACTTCGATTGTCTGTTGTAACAAATTTTGAATTGACTTCACTCCAACCTAATACCAAGAATCACGTCAGGTTTCAGTCACCGATGACATAGTCATACAATGTTCATCAAGTGATGATACCTTGATCCATTTTCACTGATGCACTACTAAACTATGTATAGTCGTTCTGACAAATGACGTCTCCACTTGAAAGTATGGTTACAAAGTGATCGCGTAATGTCTGCTTGATTTCAGTTTCTCCCAGCCAATTAATTCCTAAGTTCCTAAATGCTCTATGGCACTTGATCATAGATTTGAAAATGGAATTTACAAATGTCTTTCAAAACCATACAGAACTACCTACTCCTAAAAGATCTCACGACT
The DNA here is from genome assembly GCA_013368495.1 of Paragonimus heterotremus. NCBI lineage: Eukaryota > Metazoa > Platyhelminthes > Trematoda > Plagiorchiida > Troglotrematidae > Paragonimus > Paragonimus heterotremus. Next base: position 127,075 of record LUCH01000738.1, on the reverse strand, counting down.
GAATCTCGTTCTGTGAACATCCAACACTGTGTAAGTTTTGCGTGATCTACCCTGTGCGTCGTGAATGCAGTCATCAGTAATGGAGCTGAACATTATTGGGATGTTGATGTTTATTAGATGCAGAGTGGAGGAGAAACAGAATAAGTATGAGTGTAATGAGGAATATTGTTTGAGAAAAGAGAATGGATTGAAGAAACGTAGAAATTGAAAGTGTTTCCCGTTCAGCAGGTAAATGACCGGCATTGACTTTAATGGTTTCATTCCTTTCCTGAATTGGTCGAATACGACCCCACAACTAAATAAAATTATTATAGCAGATTAGCTAATAAACGAGGAGTTCGGGAATAACCAAGAGCTATGATGTGATCCAACCGTCTTTCTTGAATAACCGAGCGGTCAAATGAGGTAATGAGAGACAAATCTCCCGGATAACTTCTATCAGCCAATGTACAGAAAAATTCTGGTTCTCAGCCTCCTTGTCCATAGAACACGACCACAACCCACGGTTATTGAAGTGGATGTGGGCAGCCGCTGGTTGACTTATGTGTTGTGCTCCAATGCCATTTCTGAGGATGAGGATGTCTTGAGCCCAATCTTTGTGCATTATGTTAAAGATAAAACTACTTGATGTTCACTCCTATGTTCAGTTCTCCTCCAAGTGTTTGTACGTTGATTCAATTTGTTCCATGCTATGCATTATTTGATACTGATGAGTCAATATAGTTCGCTCAAATCTACTTTTGCCCATCCTCGACTGGTCGGTACTTTGATCAGCTAATACATTGGTACACTCTCGCGACACAGTCTCATCTCTGATCGACAGTATGTCTTCGTCCCGGTTTCTGATGTGGCATTTGGTTACTCTGCTAGGCAGAATAACGGCACCACTGCAACCGAAATTTCGGTCTAACATCCACTGTTGAAACTGTGCTGCTGGCGGAAAACCTGTACCGTAATCAAGGCACTATATTAAATTTAGTCAACTAGATTTTTCTGTTAAACACTCTCAGCCGTCCCACATATGTAGGGCAATTACCGCCCGACCGTCAAAAGTGATCGCCTCGCGCCCTATCCGAAAACACAACCTAAACTAAGGAGTAATCTATAGGAAGGTATTTTATTCTTTAACATTAACCCGTCAAAAGGTATCCACACACTGAACTACTCATTCATCTCTGTTACCTCCACGTTTACAATTTATCAAGTTTCTTTGAGGTGTTGTCTAATGCGCGCGACCGATCGCTAATGAGTACTTGATAATTGTAAATGTCGGATACTGTTATTAGTATTGAGTCTACTACCATAAGTGATGATGCCGTCATTAAAGCACTGCATGATCAACACCAATGGGGACTCCGAGCGTTATTTACTGGCCTCTCTGCTCTGTCTGCCGCTGAAGTGAACCCTCTGTCACAGACGGCACACTTCGTCTTGATGAGTGCGCCCCGAATTCTGAGAAAAACCCCATTACTGGAGAAATGTCGAAACAGTCCCACGTAGATTGGCCAATAGAATATACTGGTTGTCATAATGGTAACGGTCTAGTTCGATCAGGTGACATTATGACAGACGAATATACATCAGATATAAGGGGAGATAACCGAACACTATCACCAAAAGTAGTGCAGTGACGATCGATAATGCTCCGAGTGATCTGTATACAGAGACAAAATCACGTCCAGCATTCCGCAGTAATCTTATTATTCGACAATGCAACAGAATGTGGCGGTCTCAGAGCACGGTACAACACACTTACTTATTCACGTTTTAGTCGACCGTTTTCATCAAGCAGTTTCATCTGCCGTGCCCACATTGACAGTGAAATTACTTATTGTGGCTTCCTTCACATCGACTTGCATTCAATCTACACTAAGCTAAACCTGTTTGTAGACCTTTGTTCCCGGCAAAACCGCTTATGATAAGCAACACGCAAACCCGATGTCAGGAAGTGCGAGACAACGGTCTGTCAATCCCCGTGCGACAGTGTTCTGCAATAATCGAAAAATCAGCAAACTTGTAGAACAATTGAACTATGTGCGGAAAACAACTTATCATCTCGTGTTAACGAATGTGATGTCATGCAAACCGGTTACCAGCTGGTGCCGAATACTACTGTGATGACATAAAACTACTCCTGTCAGTATGAGAACGATACTGGCGGATCACGAAGACAACCACTTTGAATCCTTCGACCAAGTGAGCAGCCTTGGATAACAGTACAGAATAACACTGAGCCTCTCAGGAAGTGTTCAATGTTGTGTTTGTCTCATACAATCCGCCCATATAAGGAAACGATCAACCAAGCACGTCGTATTTATCTTAAAAGAGAAAGCGTTTAGAGTCTGGTCACTTGAAAGAATAAGCGCTCCGGAAATATGCCAACAAGAAAAATAGCGGAATTTTGCCACTTCTCAAAGTGATAATGATATTTCGGTGAAGGTCCAATTCTTGCCTATAGAATACTGTACACCCTTGGTCGTCCACTAAAATGTATCTTCCCGCTAAACGAGGATGAATGATTAATGGATCACTCTGTGAAACTAGTTGATGCACGATGCACACAAGACTAATTCACTTTCAGGACCTGTTCGCGCAAGAATGCTCTGGTAATCTCTGTGGTCATGGCTGAATCGATTGAGTTTTTAAACATCAGTCACTCAACCCATATTTGAAGGGCAGGCTGCCCTAAATGTTTTCGGTTATCTTAATAACAAACCCAAAAGATTATCAAATGCACGTATGTAGTGAAATGTTGTCTCAGTACATTTCAGTGTTCGTTGTCGGTATGACCGTAACTTTCAGCATCACTGAATTTATGACTTTTTCAATTCCATTCACATTCTTCTGCACCCAATAACCGCCTGACACAACTCTTCATTAACCGGGAAGACCTAACCAAACAGCTCTCTTCCCCTCTCCTGTTACGACCTGTGAACTAATAACAGAGCAACTGCAGCTCTATTACGCCTATTTGATTTATACTAGTGAACCGGGGAACGGGATTCACGTAACTCGTCTCAGCGTGGAGTTATCAATAACTAATCTTATTCGTCTATGACGAAACAACTTCGACAAAACGGTACTCCCAATCTACCGATTAACCGCCAGCAGTAACTGAAACTCACTTGTTTGAATGTGTTTCACACCTAATAAACCTATTGGTTTATCTGAATGCTTAACTGATGAAATTGGATCGTTCACAACTACGTTCCGACATAAGTGATATCTCCGAAAAGTAATCAACTGCCGCAGCAAACTAAGAATACCAGTTTGCAATAGCACCGCTTATAGTGAGAAGTAGGGTTCCACACAGCATTATTTCTGAGTAGTTCGTCAGAATCGACAGTCGCTAAAGAACTAAACTAAAGGAATATGAACTTATATGGGTTTACATAATGATTGCGCGATCCGACATGTTCGCCCGTGTAACACAAACATTTAACCGTCAGGTGCATTTCGGAATGATTTCGGTTCAATAATTCGAATTGTGATGTGTAACACTAGTCCGTAATTCCTCCGTATTTTTATGAGAAGTGCGATAACCTTTTCCATGCTGATATCGAATGTACAGATGGATCAAAACTACCAGCAGCCAACTGACCCGGATCGCACATCCTGCAGCCTGCTTATTGATGCTTATTGATTTTGTTTATTTATCACATTTAATTTCCATGCAGCGGCGGTTCTTCGCATTCTATTCTGAGAAAATCAAATACTCAGCTGACGACTATCACTTTATTTTCTCACGATCTTGTTGAACTTATGGAAGAGGACCACTAATTCAAGTACGCACACAGACAAATTCACGTGGAAGTTAGCGTGAAAGAAATCCGAGATTAAAATTACGAACTGTTACCCGAAACATGAGACGTGAAAATAAAGCACGACGTATCGTCGGGGAAATGCTTCTGTTCTTGAATAATGTAGTCCTGTCTTCATGTGTTCATTAATTGATTAACTGCACGCGTATTCATGATGAAACGTGACTCTCAACTAACTTCTGGCAACGATGTAGAAAACTGGAACACAGTCATTATTTTGTACACGGACGTTAGTTATTTCGGGTTACAACGACGAGGGACAAGTAAGAGGAACTTGCAGGATTGCAAAAAGCAGATTACTTTTTTTTCAGCCGAATGTGGTATTAGTTTTCAATAATTTCTGGGTTCATTGTCTGTATACTTTATATCTATTCGTCATTGTTGAGTGTTGGAGTACATTTCCGGAAGAACACTTACTTTTACCGTAATAAAGTGTCTCTGTCAAATGCAACGAATCACGTTAGGTTGAATGGTTATCAATCGGGTATATAGTTAGTTGGCAAATCCTATTAGGTTATCCTGCAATAAGCTGAATTGTTCTGCCTAATACTAGCTTACTGAAAATTCCCGTGTTAAGTCAGTGTGAAACGGTAGATGGTTTATTTTCTTTCTTTACATGATATATGTAGCCCCAAGTGCATGTATCATCTATGTGCATTCAGATAATTGAAATAAGTTCGTAAAATCCGTCAACTATGTCAGCTATTAACGCGATAAGTGCTTTCTGCGATCAGTACCCACTGGTTTGTCAGCGGCTAAGATTCAAAAAAATATGCTGGAAAGTAAGGCGATCTAACGAAAAGAAATGCAATCAATTCTGCCTGTCCGTACATTCAACCGTACAAAGCAAGAATGTTGGTGGATTGTGGTTTGTTAAATGCAATATTACTTCAGCCAAATAGCTAGCGAATGCGCTGACTAGTCCTTCCGAACAGTAAATGTGACGGATATGTGAAAACCTATTATGCGTTGTGCCGATGATCATTATTAAGTAATTCACTGGTTAAGCTGCAAAAGAATAAAACCAAAAGAGTCATCGGTTTCGCGACGTTTCCAAACCCTCGAACCACTTCCACCAACCGATTGAAACCAGCAAATTTGTATTGTACATGCTTCGAATGAGGCAGTCTCGCGTTTGTGTGTTTAGCATGCGGTGTGTAGACAGGCTTCCGACAAGATGTATGGGTTTACGGTTCACCAGAAAAGCAGTTGCATCCAGTTTGTTTCATACGCCCTCGTTATTAACCAGTTACGATGAAGAGATATCGAAAGGGTACCGGATTTCCAAGTCGCCACAGAAAGCTAACGGTCGCTATGACAAATTTTTGCGTCCACTTCGGGTGGTACCTGGCAGCAGGATCAATGAGCCCAGGAATTGTCTGTTAGCTATCGCTGATCTGTACAGAAGGAATACATCGCACAGTACAATACCAGAGTGGTGTTCACAGCCACCAACACATTAAGGAAGAAACCAGTCCAATTGAAGAACAAACGAGCGGTCTTGGAACAATGATACTGTGTTTACCGAGGTAAATATAATCTACACACCGCATGTTAAACATGCAAACGCAAGACTCCCGATGACTGCCTCATTTGAAGCTTGTACGGTGTAAAGGTTCTGGTTCAAATCGTTTGATGAAGTGTATGTGAGAGATTGGAAACGTTGTGGTTTAACCCAAAAACTACGTAATGATGAATGCGTTTAAGTCCGTTAGAGGATATTGTGCTTGCAATTGGCGGTTTCTCTAAGTCAATCATTTTTAAAATGAAGGCAGATCTGCATAGCAGTCCTCGAGTCGAGTCCTGGTTTGTTTACAGTGTTTAAACCATCTTCGCGGACCAAGAAACTGGCAATGTAGTATACAATGTGGTATACAGGATCTGGAACTTTGAGTTCCATTCATCAACTCCATTAAATTTAAAAGAAGGAGCGTTCCGCCATATTTCACCATTTCCTTTAAACTCATCAGCAGCAAATATAAATCATTTAGGTTATATTGAGAGACGAATGGAGAGAGAGACGAGGCAATTGTTACGTATGCATCCAGGTCAATTAATATATGATAGAAACCATGGCAATCTGGCCGATCACTTCACTTGGCGGGTCACTGCTTTCAACACAACGCCGGGTGGTGCGTAATGATGAGTACATTCTCGATCGTTTTAGTTCCGATTGCGCAAAGCTATTTTGATTGAACTGAGTAAAAAATTCGGCACATTCATAATTATAGTTCGCTAAAAAATTGGATAGAAACTCACGATATCCTCTACTATTTGTGCTATCTGGTTGATTATGAGGTTAAGTATTATGTGGCGGATGTAAGTTAGTTTATATTTGAGTGAAATGCGATTGCCAGATTTTCACGCCGTCATATTTTTCAAACAAAAGGTTTATTACTTTCAAAAAATTCAAAGAACATTCAAGCCTTGTAAACAGTTAACTGATACAGACGCTACGTATATCCAGCAATAGGTTGTAAAATTAGTCTTCTCCACTGACAAATATTTCGCTTGGTATAAAGAGCCAGGACACACTTTATCGTGATTGCAATTTGATGGTAATAAACATCGGAACCATCCATACGTTAGGGCGGACAACCGTTGGGTCGCCCTAGAATGCGGAAGTCTTCTCCCGCACACTGTCTTGCAATTATCAATCTATATAACGGCATTACTTGGAATATTCCGTCAGAGGAAACAGTTGGCCACATGCGTTGCTGCCTAACGCAACACAGTTTCAAAGTACCGGTCGTTACAGAACAGCCGAGAAATACTTTCAACGTTGTACAAGTAACACAAAATTTCCCGTTGCGGACTATGGCTATCGCCAGATGACTGTACTCACTAAAGCTAGTTCGCCGAATAATATATTAACGCAGAAACAACCACACTTAGGAGGCAATCGTCAGGCCACCCCAGGTTGTAAGACGTTGGTTTCGTTCATCATCATGCTGCGCAAAGCCATTATCCAAACCATTACATTCGGCTAAATAATTAGCCACATTTATATTCATACGAATCCCAACAGTTTTTGGGTAGTCGTTAATACAGAACGGTTACAAAATTGATGAAGCGTTATGAAGGTAATGCATTCTTTCGGGAACTACGGTTGTCGGCACATGGCTGTCGCCCACACAACCAGTTCGTCGAGTTAAATGTTCTTGCGGATATTTTAGGGCCTGTCATTGGGAGAGATTGTTGATTCTTTACAAGCTGCTTCATTTTACAAAAAGTAAATGATTACTACTTTGGACAGAACTGTCATACAGAATGATGCATATCTTGCGACACTGCAGAAAGCATATCTGTAGGTCAGCGTTTAATGCATGATATTCAGTTATTCTGAAGAAACAAAGTCTTGTTTGTATGGTCGGTCTAGAGTACGTTAACTTTCGTTCAAAAATAAACGCAATCGCGCAGGTTGTGCGCGACATAACAATAGACGTTTGGTGCACATCTTATATTCGAGTGCACTGCTGACCAGTTACTCTATTTAAAAAAAGGCGATTATCGATCACTCTACTCTACGGAACTAGAAGAGTGTTTCCTGCATGACCTTTGTTTTTCGATCCGTATTCAAGAAATGACTCCTCAGAGATTCCCTCTGCAGGCGATATGCTTTCTTTAGAATTAAAACAATACTTGAATGCAGCTTCTTTGCAAATTTCTGCATAAAACTGCGATCAGTGCAACTACCGGTGTAAGTCAACAAGAGTTACAAGTATGCTTATGTAGCATCCTATATTTTGTCAATTTTTCATACTTTCATTGCAATTGTCACAAAGGACTCCAATCAACGATTAGTACTCTTGATAATTTCGGACACATATATTCATTTACAATTATATGGCTGCCTCCAAACAAGAAAATCGAAACTAGTGCAAAACTGAGCAATTATTCAACACAGTTCTCAAGATAGAGATAACCATTGCATTCAGTTTTACGCCCCTTACCAGTAGGAAACACATCAGACAATTTGTTCTGACGTTGAGTATTTTATGAATCAGTCGGTCAGGATGACTTCATCTCAGACACGCATAGAATGGACGATGAGTCTACCTAATATCAAGTGGCAACTCCTAATATTTTTACACTGTATGGCGTATTAGAAAGCGCGTTATCATATGCGATTTCATCCAAATTCGAATTACCCGCTAAGCCTCAAGACAACTTACATAGTTTTGCGATATCACCGGAGGCTAAGTAGATGGAAAGAAAAATTTGTTACAGATACTGGTTACTATAGCATACGGGGTTACAACATCGACATCACACTCGTAACTCATTATGTATTTAGAAATTTCTGACGTATTCACTTTGATGTGGAATTGGGATATGGGAATATTTGCTATAGCAACACGCGTCGCACACAACCAGCAACAACACTAAAACTGAAAAGCATTATTTTTGCACGTTATGGTTGGTCTAATACGCTGAGAATACATTGCAAAAATTCGTCATCGGTAATTAGTTCGTATGTCAATGGCTGAAATCCGAACGGGTTTGCTCTGTTCAAAGTAGGCCGATGACTAAAACCACCAAAATCACCTTTTTGGTGTGTGCCGGATTGACCGAATATGAAAAGTATTGAACACTTTTACAGTTGACGTATGGGTTTCGTCATGGTTGGAACTGCGTGTTTGGTAATACTCGAAATAGTGTGAAATTATTTCGTCTCAAACATGCGCAATCTTCGCAACATGTCACGCATGGTTTTAGCATTCTGCGGGACAACCTCACAAGGCGTACCGAAATACATTTGGTGATCTGAGACCTTCGTTACTAGCTGTTGTGTCAGTTACACAAAAATGTGCACGTTTTCATGAATCGGTCTAAAATACCATTTTCTCTATTTTGTTACATTTATCCCAACGAATAAGAGGAAAAAATGACGTGATCCTCTTTACGCAACGATTGTCTTATCAATCTGCAGAAATTCCCGTTTCATTTGTGTAACTATTGAAACGTCGTAGATAAATTTCATCAAAATGGAAAACAGTTTGCTTTAAGAAAATTTTCCCGTCATCGATAGAAGGCTAAAGACGTGCGTTTTACGAAGTTATTTTGAATAAATGTCGCAGGTTTAACAATCCGATGTCAAAATAGTAAACGCTCATTCCTAAGAAAAATCATTGTAGAAGCCAATAGACCGTCGGTGACTACTGCTGACGCAATCACGTAAAGTGATGACCACGGAGTAACAGTTGTTAACCTTCGCTTCCATTGTATTGAAACCACTAGAAATGAATCCGTTTGAAATAAGTCTCATTGTTTTCTTTGTGTAACGATCTGTAAAACATGTTTGTTTGGATGATATTTGTGTTATCATCAAATTTCAGTACTTATTGCTTTGTCTGCATTCAGTGCTCAACATCTCGAATTGTGCTCATCTCACTCGACTCCTTCCGTTGGTGATAGATTGTTTCATAAAAATAGTTGTCAACTGACATGAACACTTCTGTCCTATCTGCGTCACTGCGCTTCCGTGTTCAACTTAGCATCCACATTTACATTATCCTTATGACTGTAACCTGTTTTCGATGTGTTCATTCATGAGTCCACGTTAGTTGATTTTGAAATAGAGACATCACTTGGTAGCCAGATTAATAACGCATGAACCAATACTATGACCTCCTAATTTCAAAATCCATGTCCAGAAATGCAACAGAAGCAATTGATTGCTCACCCCGTGATAGCAACAAGTTTACTGGGAAGATAACATAAACAGATTGATGACAGTGCAATCTACACCAGCGTTCGGTGAACTAATGGGAACTGATAATTCGTTCTGTGACGTAACAGGAACACTTCGTTGGTTGACATTACCATGATGTACCTTTGGTCTACGTGTATAAATAAGGGGATTCTTTAGATGGCCGCGTACAGTAATTTATCGCTCGCCATAGAGTGAGGCAGACCAGGGTGTTTCAATAGACTAACACCAAACGTGTTGTTTCCGTGTTGCATAAATACAGCCGAGGGATCAAAGTCCACGCATGACATTTTGTCACAATCTAATTCTGTGTACAGTATCGGTTAATTAAAGTTATCGTGAACCACTCGACAAATCTCAGGCCACCACGTTAACACACTGAGATACGTAAACGAAACCGTCTATATAACAGGAGATGGAGACCCCCAAGGCAATTAACCAAGATGAACATTGGATAGTGGTTTCCGCTGGTGCCCATTCAGAGGTAAATAACGAATAACATCTACCACATAAATACTTTTTGATATAATCCATCTACATTCGCAGTGACAATATGGAGATTAAAACATCGACGCAACATTGAAATTGTAGGTATAAACCATCGTGTTCATGACAGTACGCAAGAATGGAATGACAGGAGAGTCGTAAAGACACAGCCGTGACTAGATCTACCGCATAGGAAACTGCTCTGATTGATTTAGAGGGAACACATCTATGAAGAAAGTGGACAGCGGCTGCTTCGAAATTAACACAAGAAACAGCGTGTCAAACAGCGATTATCAGTGATACAAATATTTCCTTGTTTTCTAGGAAGAGGCAAACATACATAATATCCAAGATATATCAATAAATAACAACAGAAATGAACATCTGTTGCACATAATCATTGCTATCCAAATTTGCAAAATGTATCATCTTATTTCTATAGATTTTGAGAAATCGTAGACAAAAGTTTTCGTGGACGAAAGCCGCTTGCCTGAGAATCATTTTTCTCATGGACAGAACGTTTTAAACTTGAGTTTCATTAAAATGTTTGGAATGAACATTATAGTTTCACTGAACAAGTATTAGGGTGACAAATACCTAATTCTAGGGAAGATCGTCGTACACGCCAGAAGATCGTCGATGATGGCGTGTCGCTTGATTCTTCAATTGTCAACCTTTGCTTCTATTGTGCTAAATCCAGGTGAAATGAATGTGATTGAAGTGAGCAATGTTGTTAACAGTATGTTAATATCCGTAAAATATTTCCTTGTGAATCAAAATGGTGTTACCAAAGGATTGGCGTCGACTTTAAATACAGAATTCTTTTTGGAATCTAGCGGAGAACATTCTCACAAAGTGATTTCTGTTTAATTGCTTTCAATTTTTGGTGATGTCTCCCTTAAAAATGTTCGCTGACCGATATCAACATTTACATTCCAAACATACGTCACTGCAATTGTATGTTCAAGTCATCAACTTCATATCTATTATCCCTTCAAAAATGAGCTGTCTGAGATAATCCAATTTAAACCCTGACTCTCCACAGCCGGATCACATCTATGTCATCGAATCCGATAAATTATTTATTAGAATAAGTATTTATTATTTTAAAAGTTGGATGGACTATAATCTCGGAGCAAAACTTTTCCACGGAAAGACACTCTATTGACTATCTACTAATCATGGATGCCTATCTGCCACAAGATGGTATTTACTTGTTGTACTCCCAAATAAAACGCATGTTTTGTCAGATTTATTTTTCAAAATCATCATGTGGCGCGCTGATGTTGATCATTTGGCATTTCGGGAGGCTAATTTTCATCAAAGTGTCCGTCACTTCACGCTGTTGCAGATCTTCAGAATTCAAACTAGCTACATCCACAGTCAGCTTGCTAATGAGCCAGAGGCCCACACTCGTTTTCATTTAAGTTTTAGATGACAATTGCGTTGTATACTTTATATTTGACGGGACCCATCTGTAACATATAATCTAAACAAAACGTGAACGACATCTCTTTTCCGTATAATAATCGGACTTTTTATGTAGAAATGTGACGATACAATTTTTTTTGACGTGATTCATTCCAACGTTGTTTCATCGGCACTACTATAGTACGCTGCGTTTTGCAACACAACAAATATGCACAATAATAGTCCAGTGATATTTAATGCAAAACAAAATAGTTGCTAGCTTTGTACACTGAAATAAAATTATGGATGGAAACATCTGATGGCTTGAGTTAATCCAAATAGCGTTGTGCATTTAATGGGAACGAGTAAAACGTACTTCGATCCAGTACTCGATTTCCTGCGATTTGTGCAAAATTATTTGCAGTTTGAGAGCGCCGTGTTTAATTTCCACACTGTTATGCATGCTTAAACTCATAAGCAATAATTTTTAAAAGGCGGTTTAACACTGGTCTCTCACATTCTGCAAATAGAACGTTGCAATTCTTGTTAGTTCAGTTTCCACAACAAGGCGGTTCGAGCCAGGAAATGTCTAGTTACGGTCAGCAGTAACCACCTCCACCGGGAAAGTACTTTGACAAGAAAAGAAAAATGACCTTTTCCTTCACATGTGCTCAAGAGAACTATCAAATGAAAACCTGAGGATACTAAATCAACTACATTTGAACTGCTTGTAACCGCATATGCAATCAAACATGTCGTTTGCGCAACGTGTGTAATCCTCGGCAGAATCAGTCATCCGCTCTTGAGCTGCCCCAGTCAAGTGAGAAGGTAACGTCACACGAATATTTCGCCCGGGAATTACGTAAGAAACGGTTTGCAGCCGTTTGTATTTCTGAGCCACACTTCGTTTTCAATGTTTATCCTTGTCAACAACTTAGCAGTCACATTTGATAGCACTATTTCCCGTGCGCGGTATGAAAGATCGAACGGCACTTGGTTAATTTCGGTGATTCGCGCTCAGGTTCCTCCATATACTTTGAATGAAGTAGCGCATTATTCATCAGACATCAGGACATTATGTTTAACTGGCATTATGAGCCAATCTGAGTGGAAAACTGTCCCCATGGCTGCCTCAATTTTGCTACCATTGTGTTAGTGATATAACATTGACCTCCAAAGATATTCGAGATCACCGATTCATATCCGATCGTTGGTTGGATATGCCAGTACTAAAGGTTGCAAATATCATTGGTATAATGGAAAAGGTATTTGTATTTTGCATCACATTTACCAAGAAACTATCCCAGAAGATGCCTTGGTATGAAATCAAACATTAATTGGTACAATAAACTGAGTAAAGGTTACGTTGAATGATCAGAACACCCGTTGAAAGAAACTAGCTGTTTGTATGAACCAATAATCCGTAGGTTGCACAGCTGTTTGAGCAGTTCAGTAAATCATACTATTTTTAACCCAAAAATATGCACATATCACTGACTACAGACAAGTTACTTGCATGCATGAAAATCAGATGGCGCAGAAATAGCTTACTGAGGCTTTCTGTTCAGACCATTTGAGAGAATTGTGGGATAGTGCAAGGTTGTCAGCAAAAAATGCAGAAATTCGGGATATTATACTCAAAGTTTTAAAATGGTCGAACAATAACGGCCATCCATTTGAGTGACAAAACACAAATCGAACTTCGGTGAATCGATTTCACTAATGCATCTTTGCGTATAAAAAACAACCTGTTGAGAGTAGTTAGCAAAAAATTGTACAGGACTCCACGTCACAAAAGTGATTCTGATAATCAATCTATCTGAACTACCGTGCTGGTATGGCGAACGACGATCGAATAGCATTCTTGATAATTTAGAACAAGTCGTCAAAAATGTTACGAAACCGAATCAAATGGCCCCCACCATAAAATAATAGGAAGGTGATGAACTCTAAAGATGCTCCGTAAAGTTCTTTTCATCTCTGGTAACTAACGATGCATTACTTTGTTCATCAATGCTTTCACATTAATTTTGCATGTTGATCAAACTGATAAAAGTGTCTTTGCATCACAATACAAACTCGTGCAAACTGATCTGCTCTGCTGTGTGTTTGCATTGTCGCTTGACAATACTACACGGATCTGTCACCCAAGTTTCCAGTTCGGCCTTCCTACGAAAATCGTCGCAGATTCAATCGCGCTACAACAGTCCACGGTAGTTTTGAATATCGTGGTGGCCATTCGGAATATCTGTGAACACCAATTTTGAGTCTAATTCTCCGATTACCGTAACCTGCTCAATCTCTGTAATCTCTCTGTTGCATCCAATCATTTTCTTGGCCTGATTAGGCAAACCTGCATTTTGTTGGGCTGTTCAGTAACTCGCTACTTATCAATACAACTTCGTGAACCAGCCTTAACTACATCTCCTCACCCTGTCTTCATCATAGGTAAGACCTCGTGGTATCTTAATACCGTAGTTACTTTAATTTCCCGTTGTTCCTCCGATCAACAAATGTGTAAAAATTGTCAACACTTCGTTCATTTCGCTTGTGTGTGCAGTTATTCACCATATCCGATCACGACGAATGAAATAAACAATTGACCGCACCAGTGTACATCAAAATGCCTAAATCTGGACCAAGTACTCTTTCTGTTTGGTTTGCACAAGTCGAAACACCCTCTCGAACAAAGTGCATTGAACCGTGAAACATGACATACTCCTACTTAATTCAGAACATTCTAAACAAAATGACTGAATAGGCTTCGGATCTTATCGACAACTTGCCTGGAGACAAACCGTGAGATGAGATCTAGATCGTCTCAATTATCCGAATACGTGTTTCTGAACAACGTAAGCTAGGCCAACTACTTTATGAAACGAAACCAGTCAACCGCAAAACATTCAGCTTCCTGCGACATATGACGCAGTTTCTTGGAGGCTGACATATTGATGTCACATATTTTCGTAAGTTGTGAATGAAAAATCCACCAGTATCGACCCGCATGATTCTAGCTTATTACAGGAGCGCCATTTCTATTGCAAAAGAAGCGGATACAATGTCGGACGTTCAACGTAACTACCAGTTGACAGGTACACTTTTTAACAAATTTCATTATGACGAACGAGGTTGAGTGTTTTATCAAACAGGTCCAGTCACCCGTTTGCAGATTACGCTCTTGATCACGCAGACAACGCAGCCGTTCTGGATCGCCATGTCGACCTCCGGCGGCATTAACACACAACGACTTTGGTCACCGTATATACTAGCGTATTTTCTGTCACCGAGCAAAGAAGTGTACTCAGTCTTGGAGAGCAATCACCGCACCGACACCGTAGGAAACGTCTGTGACCAGGCAGTTATGATGACTACTGTACCTGTTGTCTCCTTCAAACGTTGCCTTTTCTATATCTCGCACAGACCCACAAGTTACAACTTCCTAATGACACTGGTGTTAAGGTAAGTGCGATTCCATGCGCAGCAGAAGACCACCAACGCTGTTAACCCATTTTCTAGTCTAACGCAGCTGATGGAAAACCGACTAAAACGTACGGTCGACGTTCGTTCAACCTTTATTTTTACTACCACGTCAGTTTGGCTGTGCTGACGGTCTAACCCACTTTGTTCTCCTGTTTGAGGTTGGGCGTCACACGGTTTTGAACAGACTATCATGTTTGAATGCTAATGGCAAATTAACCGACGATTTCAATCGAAATCCACATGACGGTACTAAGGTCCTCAAAATATTCTTACCTAGTACAGAATTATCCGCAGCTTACATCATCCGCATTTTTTGAAAGAAGACCTGAGAGAGACTGCTGTGAGTAGAGGGCAGCCAATGGCCATTCGTTCAAAAAATGTTCTTCCGAAAAAAGCTGAAAATTGCTAAGACGTAATTGAGCAACCTGGTTCAACTTGCTGCTGCCGCCCATACAAGAGTGCATAATCTCCTCCCTTTCACCTGATCCCTCGGAACACCGGGCGATTGGAGCGCTCATCAATGCTGCTCTAACCGACCGTTAGCCTATTCACCAAACCCATAACTATTTTTTTTCAAAATCGACTCGATGCTTGTGTATTGCCAAATTCCTGAGTACTATCTGCAATCATGCCTATCAGACAAAAGTGACGGAATCTGAGTAAGAGCCAGACAGCCTGTCAATGTCTAGAGTGAAGCATCAGACATTACAGGGAGGAAAGTTGACAAGTGTCACTGATTAATTCGGGTGTGGAATGCAGCAATGCTAAGACATGTGCACGTCTTTGTTGAATTGGCCAGAGTAATGTAAGATCGTGAAATTGTGCGCAGTAATAATTCAGACAGTCGTTTGGTTCAAGTTCCAATTTGATGGACTAGCATAATTTAACGGATGAATCAGTAGTCATACCATCAAATCGTCCATTATTTCATCTAATATATAGCCGTCCACAGCAGGAACAAATTTTGGTGACGATGACACCGCCCTGACAGAATTGGAAAATGATAAATTTGTAGCACAAGATGAAACGGTTCAATTAGTGTGTGACCACAAGTCACCAGTCGAACAGATTCCAGTGAAAGCGCTTAATCTGTGCTAACCTCCTAATGGTTGGATGGTTCACGCGTTGCAAACATTTTGCACAATAGACTAAGACCCACGTAGTTTTTGCGAATGGGATTACCACAACATCCTGACTGTACTCGCGATTGTGTGGCCAATGAACACTACCGACATATCTAAGGCAAAGTACAGAGCAGTAAGTTAGCAAAAACCGATGGCGTGCTGATAAAGCTTATATTCCAAGTTGTGGTGATTTCCTTAATTGCGCCGCTGTCGTTAGTGTGTAAGTGCAACAGAAAATATATCTGTTCCGTTTCAAAATTCATAAAGAGGTAACGATCGTAACATACATGGCTGTTTCAAAGGTATCAACATTATTTGATACCTTACACAAAACTGAATATTTACCATTTCTCACTTGCATTCAACACATTAACACATATCAATCGAACGAACAGCTCGCCAGGAAATCACCTTCATTGGTGAAAAGTACGATGCCAAATAAACCAATTGCCTTTTGATTACCCGTTTCTAGTACATATTCAAGCGGCAAATACGGAAATGTTTTCGGGTTTCTGGAAAGTCATTCGTGAACAGCGCAGCCCTGTAGTTTTATCTCATCCGATTGCAACGGTAAAAATAATTTCAATCTCGATTTTCCTAATAACGCATTTTCCATGCCTTGGGAGTTGTGAGAAAGATGAACTGTCAGCCATTCACGCATCAACGAAGATAAAGTGTGATTTTAGGTGAACAATTCTGCATTCTTTGCACACTAGGTTTATTCATTACATCTAGGAAAATTCTCTTAATTCGAAGTAGCGAATGTCATATCTACCGGTGATTTACTTCACTTTCATGAGTATTTTTTGTTGCTTTCTTGCGTGCTGCCAAAACATTGAGCCAAAACAATGCTGTCTCAAATATTTTTAGACTAACCCATAAGGTTCATCTTAGGAGGATAATGTTTTTTTCAGCTAAACGTACATCAACACGCTACTGTTGTTTGTTATATTATATATTACAGAGGATGTCATATAAATAACACAGGTGAAGTGAAACAGTCTGGTAATATCAGCTGTATGATGTGTCAAAATTAATTACACTTGTTGATATATGGATATACAAGCAACGGTAGTCCAAATACGCTATAAACGTTTGATCCGTACTTAACGTGAAGGCTACCTGACACTCCTGTTTGATTGCTCGACAAACTCCACCATTTAACAAACGAAGGCCGTTGAACAATCAAATAAATTCCCAGTTAAAAAAAAACTAGTGGCCACTAAGATTATAGTCAATCGAATGGATGCAAGAATAAACAATTGCGAGTGAATGTAGTAAAAACTACTATAGATGTCAACAATTTCAGAGAAGCTTGGATACAATTCGCTAGAAACATAAACGGTTGAAATTGACTATAATCTCACGTGATATGAATAGGCCACCACCTGTCGCGTAATAAGGAACGGTCAATAACGCATATATTTCAAGATTGTCAACATTCCGAATGACCACACTATTATCAAGACTTCTGGCTCACTGTATTAATAATGTGCACATTCAAGTCAAACGAAAAGCGACGATACAAACTGGAAATCGGATGATGTAGACTGCAATAATGACGTGAACGTTTATCACGTAATATGTTCCGCGTGCAATCTACGTTAATTCTTACCTAGTGCGGCGGCTCCTGTGGACAATAAACAAACCATGTTCAAAAGTATTCACAAACCTTTGTACGACGAAAAGCTTGGTATAACACGATGTTACTTTAAGTGAACCACAACCTATATTATTTAAAAATGGCCCGGAAGATATTGGGCAATATATCCAGCAAACTGACAAGAAAGTCGTTTTTACTTTGTACAAGATGAAGGCCTGTACCATTAGCTTGCATGTGTTATATACTGATTTACAATGTTCAACCGCCTCATTGTTAAGCTCAAACCCTGAATATGAAAACAAGTGTGAACGATGTGAAACATTCACATTTTCTACACTCTTCAAATATTGCGCTGTGTTTCTAATAGCTATATACCATGATCAAAATAATAAAAAAGTGAGTGCGGTCAGCATATTGAAATGCGAGTGCAGAATGAGCAAATTAGTGGATGGATTGAGAAAATTCACAGGGCCGTATGCCGCTGGAAACAGACTTACGTGAAGTTTGCTCTATTCTAACTTTTGTTATAGGCGAATAAACCCATCAGACACCTTTCCTCGACCAAAATGAAACTGTCTAGCGATATACACCCAGGAGATTTAATAGCTACTGGCGCGACTGGATATTTCGTGCGTTCATGATAAAAAAATATATACTCTGCGTTACGTTTCTCCATCAATATTATCTCATTTCGAAATGCTGTACAGTAGGTTTTTATACCAACAAACGGCACAGAAGAATGTGATTCACGTTCACCCTATCCTTCTAAGTTTGCTTGTAACCGTATGATGTATTGCTCGTTCCACACATTCACTTGTTTAACTGATGCGACCTATCCACTCTCAACAGTTGCAATGATCAATGATCTTAATGGCGCAATACGCCTACATGCTGAACCATTAAACTACAATATACAAAACTTGAATCATTTCAACTAATCTGTTGTTGACTTTGACAGTAGTGTAGTTCAGGTTTAACTTAGTCCTCTTGACTGTGTCTCAAAATGTAGAAAACTCTGTTTGTCTGACAAAACGTGTCACATGATTTGCGCCTCCCAAATGCTGGCTAAATGACTGCTTCATATGTGGACGCTATACAATTTTCCCTGTACACCGCACCGGAATAAGTCTACCGAACGCTTAGGTTTGCTACACACACAGCACCAGTGACATGGCTGATTTTACAACACTGGCGGTCACATCTAACGAGGTGTCCCAAAAACTGTAAGAGTTGCATGATCAAGTCATAGATCCTGAACATATTAACTAATGAGCAAGAAAGATTTAAGACATGAGGTTGTCGAGACAACTACGTGGAACCAGGTGTTCAATCAACCGTTTAAGTAGCTACCATCCCATCACCAGGAAGGTGAACACAGTCAACGATCCTTAAGGAAAACGATCCACAGCTAGCAAATTTACCTCTACTTCACTGGTTGACTGAGCTCATGGACAGCCTGGAGGACAGCCAAACACAGTAGCTCTCTTCCTTGCCTGGCAGGCGCAAAACGTGTTATCCTCTAGAATAATTTGACTTTGTTTGAGCACAGTTTTCTCAATCCTTTCAGATGCAATATTTTTTGGTTTAGAGGACGATTTTTGCGGCGTTTATTTGCCTTCTCAGGGTAATTTTGATGCATAGAGTGTGCCAGAAAAATTAATCTGCCAGAGTGACTGCACTTTTTAGTATGGAAAAGTAAGGTGTATATCATAAAAGGTGATCTCTGAAGAGCTTTCAAGTCTCAATGTCGTTTAACATTTATGTTACTCATCAGCATGAAAATGCTGTATACATATCGGTTTTCCATATTAGGAGTGATCAAACAAACCATATCTTACACAGACAAGAAGGCGTTCCAACGCTTGACAGTGGTACATGCTAGACTGCTGTTTCAGTAAGCTCCCTCGCACAAAGCCCATCTTGACAACCAAATTGGGAAAATATATAAAAAAACATCGCTTACGAGTCCCGACCCAAAATTTCTGATCTCTATCCATCTGCATTTTGAAAACTCTGCGTCGACTTAATTTCCACATATTTCTTCAGCGTAGGTTTCGTGGAGCTGTTACGTGCTGCAGTGGTTTGAAAAGGCAAACAGAGTGATGACTGGAAGCTCTACGACCTCCCTGCTAAACGTTTCTAACGAAATATTTTTATTCTTGTGGAATTGAAAACCAGTGCATCCACCTGACATCTGAATTTATTCGCTATGTTTCCGGGATTTTTCATGGAGCACTGTTTGATTTTCATTTACGTGCAAAACGTAGTTTCATAATTCGGCTCCATTCTCGGTACTTGATCTAATCCTTACGAGCGTTGCTACGAACTAATATTAATTTTTGCCTTACAGCTCAACAGACGTCCGGTCGAAAACAAATAAGACCGACTGACTAGATCTGGGTGTTTTAAACGGCTAGCCTTGAACCCATAGATGAAGCATTGAGACTGTTAAATCGTATGAAGTTTCGCAAGAAGGGTAGCCAATATGACATATGGAGTTATTTGTGTAAGTGTATCCCGAGAAGTTGTACGATATTTGAAGCCAGAATAAATGAATCAAGACGGCCGTGTCCACGATTCATAAAGTGCTGGTTCAATGAATAAAATGTTTCAGGCAACAATACTCAAACTGGCGCATTTCAGATAATTGTGGCCTGTCCTTACTCGTAAAATGTTCTCGCTGAATTATGAGTGCTTCTTACAACTGAGTGTATTGCGCAGCTCGTTCTTGAGTGTTACCCACCAAACAGTGCATCTCTCACATACTCTGCCAGATTATATGTAGTTGCAGCAATGTCTACGTGGACAGAAAAAGTCGACACCTACTGCAGGAAATAGCTGAACATATGGCTGATTGGTTCCTGTGAGCGAGGTTGCAAGACACGATGGTAGGAGAACGAGTAAGCTTCACTTCTATCCAGGTCATTGCAGTGCACGTTATAAGTACATGCCAACTTGCTGACTGCGTGTATTAGGCAAATGCAATTTGGACTTGCTTATTTCCAGGTGTGATATAATCAGTGTATGCCATCCGGCCATATGTGTACACAAAACTGTTGGTTCGGGCAGAACCATTAAAAGTTTGTATTTAATCTATAGCCCAATCTTCAAAAGATTCAACTGTTGTCAGTATTCGCATATCTTGTATATTTCACTGCGTCAAGTTCCTATCTGAGGGATAGCCAAAATATGAACATCTTACAGAATGTCTTTCTTTGTTAGTACTAAACCGGGTCAAATCCGCTCAGTGTTTGAGTTCAAAATAAAACCAGACTAACAAAACCATATTCACCATCTTCCTGTTTATAAACTATATGACGTTATGAAGGTAATAGTAAAAATACTTTACCTGTGAATAAGTTCCTAATTAGGGTACCACCAGCGACAACAGCAATTCACATCACCCACCAAGAATCAACTAGTTACGCAACGGATGTTTTTCTTATGAGTTCGTTAATGTTATGTGACCCCGCTTACTCAAACTGTTGGCGACTGGCCTTAAAGATTGGCATTTAGCAAAGAGGTAACGTGCTGAAAACTAGTAGACTACCCTCTGGTCGAAAAACGGAAGTGCGGAAAAGAGTGCACACACGAATGAGTACAGCACAATATGGCAGTTTGTATTTCAGCTCTGCTGTGCACTAACTCTTCATAATATTACTGTTAGTGAAGTGGTTCTTCTAAATCGGTTGGTAAGTTTATCATGAAGGAAGTTATGTTTTGGCCCACTGTGTAATTCCGGTTGTTCATCGTCGTATCAATCAAATACAATTTTATATCGTAATCGTTGTCAATTATTGTGCCACTAATTGTCTATACCTAACTAAAGAAAACAATTGAAGTAATTATTGCAGAGATAACCCAAACATTCTTTATCTTCATGAACACGACATTGACTGAGCTGAATACCCACCGTATCCCAGATTAAACATCCATCTGAATACAGATGGTACAAACATGCTAACTTGTGTGGGGGATTAAACACTCACTTTTGATAAGTGCTGCAAGTGGATAAAGCAAGATTGAATAAATGTGGCCGGTAAATAGTCATTAAAGTGAATTCTGGAATAGTCCACTCGCTCGTAAGCCAACAAATATTCACAGAGTTTTCATTAATTGTGCTTAATTATTATGCTGAAAGATGAAAGTATTCCAGTTAGTGATGTATTAGTGCAATATTAATCTCACCAAGAAAAGCAGGTTAATGGAAAATATTTATGTCGAACGAATGGAAATGACCAGCTTTATTTCATGTTGTGCACTCTAGTTTTTACGCCAACTGCCAACATATGTGATTAGGTTGACATACCCTTGGCATGAGCCAAATTAATTTGCACATTTAAATAAAATTTGCGTGGAAAGTTTTAATGTTACGATCATATTAACTGTTTATAAGGCTGTGGAGAGAACATTTTCGATGTAACTTAGATATATATCTCTCTATATGGGCTTGAACCAGACATTCGGTTCCAGAGGTATTGAGACTGCAATGCGAAATATTTAATTTCTGAATTATAGTTTGTTCTCGATTTGTGAAGCATAACTGGTCCTCTAGCCCAACATGACAGCTTCTATTCAGTAATTAGAAAGACGTTTTACACATAAATGTTGAGCTCATATAAAAGCCGTGAAATCTGAAGGATGTGAATGTTCAGCAGATGGTTAAATTTAATGTAAGTGAGAAATTAGGAGGGAAACGTTTGACTGCTTACTTTCGACCATTTCTGTATTTTTCAAACGTTTGAATGCAAATAAACGTCTTTGAATCACCAGACAAAAGAAATTTGAACATAATTTCAGGCAAGTTGCATATTCCTCATTCAAACGCGCTACCGAACGTTGAAGATGTTTTACGAAATGGAGGTTGAAGTCACATTTATTTATATCTGTCAAACATAAACATATTTGCCCGACAACACATTTCTCCGTGGAACTGTGATTGCAACACCTCTAGATAATATACTGGTGTGTTATTCCGTTTCTGAATGGAGAAACCAATATCAGACAACATACTCTCAGATTCTGGAAATTAAGAAACGTGAACAAATGCGAAAAAGGCAAGTGAAAATTATTCAACAAACAATATGGCTTAGGTAGATGTAATTTACCATTGGGAAACGTTTTAAAACAACATCTGTGAAGTTGAACAATAAACATCCAGCATGGTGTATGCAAACTACATTTATCTGTAAAAAACCTTTTCAACTAATCAAACACGTCACACATAGCTCATTTCTCAAATTTTCTAATGGACCTTATAGTCATTAGATACGGTGTTTTGACTTTGTGTTATACAGAAGGCCTATGCGCCGAATTGATAGGAAAATTGTGAAAACAATCCTAAGTTTATAGAAACTCGGAAACCAGCTGAGTCCGCGCATTAGCTCCTTACATTTCACTTTCACTTACGGAGGGTTTTATAAAAAATAACTGCCAGATGACCAGTAGCTGGTCTCTAACAACGCCGCTTCCGTTCTACCGAAAATCACAGTTCGAACGATTCGGCTTAATGTATAACGAATTTTGCGACCACGTGTCAGCATAGTACTAGACAGTTCAACCTAAGGAAAGACATCTCACCCACTTCTTTATTAACTCTAATAAACAACCTCATGTTCGTTCTGTGTCGATCACCGCCGATACATCGATTGAGTCGTGAAACAATAAGCTAATCCAACGTAGCATTCTGTACACCACATTAGTTCCGCATGCGTCAGTAACTAGTGATTGAGTCAGTGACCCACATGACCACTGCGTAAGAGATTAATTGGACCTAACAAATAGCCAGTATCTCTCAAAGTCCACTGTAAAATATACAGTATCTGTATGATAGATGAGTTGTTAATCAGTTGTTCAAGCTGGATTGACGAGTAACTCAACTATCCTAAAAACGAAGTTATCGTAATTTTAAGTGTTTAATACACTAACGAAGTAACATGTCACAACTGTTATCGCGGTTACTCACCATGTAGTGAATCAACTGATTTCTCGAAGGCATGACTGTCTGCATTGTGATTTTCTATAACTCGAATCTAACGCTGGTGTAAAAGCAATACATTTCGAACTAGCAGCGCTAATGTGATACGCTAACTCACGATGACGAATGGAGTTTAATGCTCCGAACGTTATCCTTCTATTAACATGCATTTTTTCATGAACATTGTCATTTCTGGCATAATTGCTTTTTCCAGACCCTGAGAGAAGTCTCACTTATCATTGTCTTCTGACACCATGGTAATCACACTTGACAATTATTAACATACCGTTTAAGTTGCAAGCACAATTTTAAAACAGGTCCTTAAACTAACCTTCTGTTTGACGCAACAATAAGGGATATGGGAGACAGAGGGAGTTATTGACGTCTTCAAATGTCTCGTATATGTAATGTGCATAGGCAAGGTTCTTCCAACTACCGCAGGCATTAGACTAATGCCATTGCGGGCAAATAGCTATCAACAGTATTCAAAAGACTATGTGACAGTCAGTAGTGAGAAGAAAGCATGTTCCATTGTTTGTTCACTAACAAACACTTTGCGGAACGTTAATCTGCCAGCTTAGACGTCGACGGGACCGTATGGCTAGCATTCAACTTGTTACGAGTTTTTTAGTTAACCAGCTATTTTGTACCACCTGAATGAACGTATTTTCATTATTATCACTGGGCATGCGGTTTATTTCCTCCTTTTCAAATGATGGTAATTCTCTGTCTGCTGGAAAAATCATTAGTAATCTGTAAAGGTGTGTTCTCCGTCCGTCAGTGACCAAATGTGATTGTGTGCATTGTTTCGCTTATAGGGCACATTCCCCTGCAAATGAGATCATTGACACGAACGCCATCGTAACAGTTCTGGTCTCACCTCTAAAATTTTGCAGTTTATGACTATTGACAGAAGTAGATATAACGGTGCAACTCTTCGAATATGTTAACCAAACAACACAGTTGACCAAACAATATGTTGAGCTGGTCCTGGGGTTTCTCTTTACCACGACGCGGTTTCATACAACACAAAATTTACATCTTCAAAGATTATACATACAGACACAACCAACGTTGGTAAAACACTTGGTTAGAAATGGCAAAAACAGGTCATCATACCAACAGGATAAATAGTTTCCACAGTTGCAAGTACGATCTCAATCACTGAAGTTCGAATATATATACTGTCAGACGGCTTAGATACAGACACTTCAGGTATAATTACCCGACGAAACAACTGTATCTTTGTACACATATGTTAGAGAAACATGGAGAATTTACTGCAGATGGCTATATTTTACAAATACTTGATAAGAAATTATTGATTTTCTCACCCAAATGAGTATCTAAATGTTTCATTGATGGAAGACGTTTTAGTCGCCCAGCAGACATAAGCAAAATATCAGTCACCAAAGCAGTTTTGTCACTTGTAACCGTGGGTGAAGCCATTTAGAGACATACCAAGTTGTCAGATAATTTCAACTATGCTTGGTAAAGTTTCTAAATGAGCAGCAATAATATCGGTGTAAATGTGAACACAAGAATGATTATGAATAAAACCACGCTCACATTTGACTGAAGCCCTTGGATTCATCTCGGCCTTACAGCCAAAGTTTTTGACAAAAACGCTAACAAACCGGAAATTAGCACAGCTTCGAGCTCATCACTAGTGCATACCCGTACCACAGCCAACGAAAGAAATTTATTCCCGATTTCGTGTGGCCAATTGATCGGTACCCCGTCATCGTTCCCACAGTAAAAGAGATAGAAATACGAGAATAGACGCAATGGTAATAACCAGTGAGTAAGTATTAGATTGCCGGATCATTTCTCTTATACAAGGAGAACAACCGTCCTTACTTAGATCGATGACTACACCATACTGACATTCTTTCGAATTGAAATCACCCAAGTAATTGGACTTGTTTATTGCTAGTTCGACAGATCATAGCTGGCATAAAATGTAAAAATCGGCAGTTTTGTATCAGTGATGTTGAATTTATAAAATGGTAGTTTCACAGTTTTGTGGAAAGTACAAGCTTGTTTGTTTATTTTCGCGATAAGGCAACGTTTTTTGCCGAAGGCCACTGTAACGTCAATTTTTCGACAGGTAGCACAGATTTTGTGATATTGGTGTTCAAGCTAGAAACAAAAGTGCACAAAATAGACGAACTTGGAAAAAACACAATAATTGCAATATCGTTTCTAGTAAGTATGTGCATAATGTATTTCCGTTCCAGTTAATGTGAAACATCTGAATTGCGTACTTGTCCGCGTAGTGTACAGAACAGCTACGTCAGTTCTGTTTCATTTCACAGAAAGTACATCTTTGATTGTGGAAAACTTTGGTCGACTAAATACACTTTTCAATTAATGTGGAAGTGTACGCCAACAGAATTTCATCTAGTTCCTGATGTAATGTGAGTCAATCATTCATTAATTCAGAGCTAACATACGCTAGCTTCCTGAAAATCCAGAGATTTCTCTAACGCACTGAACCATATTGAGGATTTGAAACTTAAATTTCAAACTGCTTTTGATAAAGAAGATTAATCAATTTGGGCAGACTGTCTTCCATTTACTTATCCACAACTATTCACTGTTCACAACAATGTTACACAGAACAATGTTGGTCGCTTGGTTCGCCAATGAGCGGGAACGCATTTATAAATTATATATCCAGTCCTATCTTTCCGATCAGTACAAACTTCGTGTTTAACCATGTCCTTAAGAGCTGATAGCGACTGTACAACGCAAACAGTACGGGAAATACCGGTCAGATGAATAAAGATAACATGACCCAGTAAAGTGATAAGTTTGGTCGTTCACAGTATTCGTTCCCTTAACCACAATATGTCAGAAAACATTTGGGTAAAGGCGATATTTTGAAATACACTCACCACTAAACCCGAAAATGACTTTATGATTTACATCATTGTTACGTGAAATTGCTATTTCACTCATAATCCATTTATACGTAAGCCTGTTCTGCACATCCAAACAATCAAAAATCCTGATTTGCAAATTTTTAGAAAAAACTGCAAAACTTAGCAAGTTATTTTCTTTTGAAGGTAAAATTTCAATGTTGCATGCACTTCTGCTATTAATTCAAGCTTCATTCAAACCAAACCCATTTGGTGACCTTACCGGTAGCGTATTTTTACATGCAGGGCATGTTGTTTCTGTCGTTCGCTTAGATTCGGCCGAAGTGTAGAGTTCCCGTAGTTGGATCACTTCTAACTAATACTTGCTACTGGGTGGTAATCTACTAGACACCAACATCATCAAAGTCCTCGAACAGTGTAGAAGTCAAGTCCCTCGGATTCAACGTTTTCCCCAAATTGCAGAAATCTGGAATCCTGTTTACACCAACATTGACAACCTCCAACTGTTCACAGCATAAACTAGCCAGGTGGTTGACGAACTTACTGAAACCGGTATGCGAATTCATGGCAAAGTACGTTCTGGAGGATAGTTTTTATCTAGCCGCACCGTTAAAAACTGTCGACATATCCGACAAACATGTGGTTCTAGTGAACATAGGATCGCTGTTCATGAGCGTGCCTTTTGAAGAAACCATCAATTTTAGCTATCCTATATAACTGCAATTCATATAAATATTTCAATTCTGGAAAGTATATCAGAAGCCTACTCTTGCTGTTTACATTTATCGTAAGCTTTAACTTCCAAGGCAAGGCCAATCGTCAGAAAGACGGTTTAGAGACAGGCAGTCCACTTGGTCCAGTGGTGGCTGATATCTTCGTAGCCAAATTGGAAAAGCAAATCACTAACACGTTGGGCAGTTCGGTCCTCTATAGTAGATATGTTGATGACACACTTGCAGCCATAAATGATCACATGCAGGCAACAGATTCACTAAGTAGCGTATACCGTCTGCATTCAAACGTTTGTTACATTCTAGAAAGTGGAACCAATGGACGGCTGTGGTTTCCGGATATCAACATAATTAAGAGGGTGGCTAGATCCAATCAGCGTGCTATATGTCGAAATTATGAGCGGACTGGTCTGTGTCTACACGTAGACACCTTTGTTCCACTAGCATAAAAAAGGGGATTGGTACGCACACTATTTATTCGAGCAGGTCGGCTTAGCAGCAGTAATATTTTGGATGTTGAGTTCTATCAAAAAGAGCAAAGTCTATTAGACAGCGGTTGTCCGAAATGGATTTACGGGAGAATTCAACAGAAGCAATATGCAGAATAATTCGCAACGCTCAGTTCCCCCAAAGACACCAGTGTGTGTTGAATAGTTGGCCAAAGTTTAACGTCAACTCTTGTCCGTACTTCCTCTACCACAAAGCCAGTGACCGTATAAATAGCAGACAGAATCCCCACCAAACCCCGATTAAGCGATCGATGCTTCATTTTCCCAAGTCAAACGTAATACAAATGCGTTTGCGGTTCATCCTATATTAACGGAACTGGACATCATATTAGAACCAGGGCTGTTAAACACTTACCGTGATACGTTTAACAAACTGTCGCACAGTCAGTGAACTTGACGGCAAACACCCAGCAGAGGCCACTGTCTTCCATTTGCAAGCATCACTTGATGACGCAGCGCATGGCCGACTCATCAATGTCACTTGCTGTTTCGTTCACGACTAGGAACAAGCGTTTTCCATGACATGCCGAGGTTATCGCAATTCGTCAGTCACTCCATTTTGTGCGTACAAAAAGTTCCGTTTGTGATGCTGATGATGGGTTTATAGCAACCGAACCGTATTTGAATATTTACTTTCAGTAATTGGTGTGTGGTTTGGAATTTTAATCGTTTGCCGTAAAAACCATTATAGCTGCAGCAAAACCTTCTCAACCATACATTGCTATGTCACTCTTCTGTCTGCCCTGCTTAAATGATTCCATGTATAACATTTCTGAGTTATCCACTTAGATTCGTATCTTTGCTGCTAAGATACACACAGCGTCAAAGCATGTTGTTTCTGTCATT
Source organism: Paragonimus heterotremus (assembly GCA_013368495.1). Lineage (NCBI taxonomy): Eukaryota > Metazoa > Platyhelminthes > Trematoda > Plagiorchiida > Troglotrematidae > Paragonimus > Paragonimus heterotremus. The sequence goes on along the minus strand of LUCH01000738.1, from coordinate 98,490 downwards.
TGTTCGAATCCAATTACAATCCACAATCTAAATAGATCAGTCTCGGATACACTCCAAAAAACTCTGCGATAACTTTTTTGAATAATATGCGACTATGATTAACGTTTCATGAGACTAATGAAAGCAGTGCTCCATATAACTAGTCAGGTAAACGCTACACAAGTAGTGCATTTCAGTAGTGCATATTGACAAATGTTTAGTGGCACAGACACATCAGACTAATGATGTTTATTCATTGTTCGGTATATAGTACATAGGAGACGTAGTGATGAAACAATATTGATGCAAAGTCGACCTCCATCTAGACTGAACACCAAAATATTGTAGGTCGTGTTGTGGTGAGGCTCAACAAATTCGTAGCAAACAAGGTTGCTTTGAGGAATCAGCTGATAAATTGATTGCATAACCTCCATCGAGCCAGTCTGCACATACGTATATATCGGTGCAAAAATAAGCTCAATTTTGCATGCTTCTTCGAAAGCAAATTTGATATAACAAACCAAGCAAAGTAAGTCAGGGATATGCATCAAAATAATTATCGTCCAAATATTCGGAGTAGTATAACGGTCACAGTTCTCACTTATGAAAATAGCTAAAAATATTACGCGAACAAACAAAGGAATTGAATATTTTTTGATCAACACCAAATAAATTACAAAGTTATTAATAAATTTTCACCGAATACAGCTAAAGCTAAAGTCGTCATAATGAAATATTTTCGGGGAATAAATAACGCTCTCGTGAAAGTTTAATCAGCAAACATACATGAAATCAATATCCACAGTTACAAGTTACAACAATGATTTCATAAGTTGTCAACATTCATGTAAATGTCAAACATAGAGAAACGTGATCATACTAACATACCCCTCGCATCTGAAACATAAAATAGCGTATAATGGGCGATCATGAATGGTATATTTTCCTACCATGTGCACCTCAAATTTCCAGTTCAGTGTTTATCTACATGCTTTATGAAGTGATCAATATAGCGTCGGACTTTCGATTTGCTATACAGCTAAGGGTTACACATTTGCTTCTGAAAAGGGTCATTTTTATATCACATTCAGGCCAATTCTAAACAGGAATTTCATTAAGATTGTGACTTTCAGCGGCTGTACTAGCTCAACATAATTAATAGTTCAGATGAAAAAAACGATAACTATTGCACAACAGTGCTGGACCATCCTTAGACGAAATCGTCATAAAGTTACAGGGACTTCATTACAGCATCTAACTCTAAACGAAAAGACACATGGCTGAGCAGAGTATATGAACTGGACCATAAACGGACGGTCGTTGAGTGGATGCTGACAAAGTAACGCCCAGCGAAACAAATGAGTTGGAGAATTACGTACACCAGATTATGGCCGAAAGACAAGGAGAGAATACATTAAAACTGCGAGAGCAATCCAACCCAATCCAACCCAAGACTGAATTCCTTAGAAATTCTGAGCGTTACGAGCATAATTCCTATTCTCTGCTCTTGGATGAAGGTGCTGTCAAAGTATTATCGCTAGGACCAACATTCAGGAAGATATTAATATCCAGACCTGGCAAGGACACTGGAATCCTCATCTTAGGTAAAGCCGATTAGTTGATTAGATTGGACGCATTATTGAGCGTTAAACCCAAATTTGTTAGAGTACAAAGCAAGAAGGGTCACAGAACAGTTATTGAGAAATCGCTAACAAAACAGAGATGTATGAAGCAAAAGAGCCTGATAGGTTCTACAATAATTGAAAGAATCAGACCAGTAATTCCTAGACTCTAGTGTTACCCAAGGTGTATAAAAGGTGTACCACTATGACCAATTTCAGATATGTGCAATCCTCCGTTCCACGTAACCGCAAAACAACTTGCCACGCCGTTAGAGCCAGTTGGGAAAAAAATAACGATTCACAGCCTGAGCGATTCCTTCGTATTCGTTTAAACAGTACAACAGCCGAACTTACTAGGAAAGCGTCTATTCTCGCTTAACGTCACATCTCTCTTCACCAATATTTCACTCACTGAAACGGTTGAGTTTCCCGGAGAGCATATTGAAAGTAATAATGTGAACTTGCGAAACCAGTAAAAGGACTGAAACAGTTGCTACATTGCTGCACACACAATTTTCAGTTTAGGTTCTCCGGCCTGAATAACCCGCAATTATGGCGTTCCTAGACGTACTCATGTCTCGTCGCGAGGATTGCACGATACAGCGGAAGGTGCAACGTTAGGCAACTTGGACGAGACAGTATACAAACTTCAATAGCTTTGTGCTACTAAGACAAAAGAGGAACCTAACCGGGTGTCTGATAGACGAGGCCATAAAAACATGCTCGAACGACAGCAGTGAAGGGGAAAGACAGATTATTTTTAATTCACCTATTGAAACTGGCTATTTCGAGCAGTGTATTTATAGAAATAAGCGAATACGCTTTAAGAAAAACAAACCACAAACTGCAGACAAAATGTCTGTTCAAATTGCCTTACCCTTAAAGGGTGATGGTGTTGCTGGAACCGTAACCAAAAGGTTGGATGCAGCAATCAAAAAGCACATTTCTCAGATCAGCTGCACGTTCAGTTTACCTCCACACAAGTGTTGCGCCTACAGTTGAAAGATACATTGCCTTTCCATGCTGTCTCTTTTTGTGTTTATCGTTTCATTTTATTCTGTGGAATAAACTGCATAGGTCGCACAACATGGCGATCGTCCGCACGAAATCAGGATCGCCAGCCGGTGTGACTGACGCAAGGATCGATAAGACCTTCTTCGTCCGCGAACGCTACGTATTTGATCGAGTCGTACCACCTGATTAATCAGACCGAGTCCTTCAAGCCAATCTACCGAATATGTGGGATACAATCAAAACTGGTCAACGGTCGTATACTGGCAATCACAGAGGGCAGTGTGCGCCCAAAACAGGGCTATTCAAAACGTTGTACCATCCATGATCGTGTACGCAAACCCATGATGGAATGGTCGCACAAATGTGACGTATCTCTCGCAGATTTTTTACAACTCTTATGGTCAGTGTTGTGTAACCAAGTCTCATGACTCAAATCAGACAGAAACTGTTGACTGAGAACTTTTGCCTCAATGATATGTTACCTACCATTCCATATTTGACCTAATGGTGAAGCACCGGAAACAAGCTTGTTTTTACGCATTTTCAATTATAACTATAAATGTAACCGCGAAATTTATTAACGTGAATCCCTTTCATCCGTACATAATTAGCAATGAGAAATTTATGTATCTCGGGCAAACAACGATATGCCAACCGTCTCCACACATGATTGCATACAGTTATGAGTATAGAAGACATGCGAATATAAATAACAACAGAACCTCCCAGCCACAAGCCACTGCGTTGAAGCAATGGATTGTTGTTAGTTTCAGTGCATGTTGCGTCGGAGAAAGTTTGACTTTTTGGATTCCATATCACAGCGCAATCAAGTACCCACTTGAACAATGCATCTTGACAAGTTAACAGGGCAGGTGGTTGGTCAGAGCAGATTCATAGCGCGTACAGAACGCTTCTAAGCGCATAGGGTTGAGTTGTACAGACCAATTCTAATAGCTTCAGTTGTGGATACAGTCGTACGCACCACTGCGCAGACTGGTCGGCCTTAACTCGGTCGATTGGACAAAAATTGTCCATCCCACAGACAGGGTGATTCGAATCCACTAAGTACGATAATATGACATTGGCAACAGACTTCGTTACTACGCTGTTGAACCAAAGTGACTGGTGTTCGCAGACCCGTTCAGATGAGCGTCTGATCGTGCGACCAACAGGGCTGGTTTCTTTGGAACAAGTGAATGACTATACACAGAATCAGGCTACAGAAACGGGTACTCTATCTTTTGAGCACGGACAGAAAACCGTAATGAACTTAGAGTGAACAAGTAGTTTGGCATTTGGTGACAATCTGATATGTACAGTTTTATTTTGTTCTAGGTGCAATTGACCCCTCTCACTAAGCTTGTTGCGTGGCTCTGTCTACAAACAGTTCCGGATAGTCATTTTATGAATATTTTGCATACAAATGCCAGTTCAGTATCAGTGGTATCATCCGTACAACGACTGTGCCTTCTGAACAGTTATATTTCTTTTCTGAGTAAGTGATAAGAAATTACTGAAATGGATTTACTGACCAGTCTAGCTACCTCTTCTGTCTATCGAGTTCTGAAATGAGCCATCAGCCCAACGGCGTGAACAAACATCAATTGACTATTCACGGTGGTTGCAAAAAGAATTGCAAATTTCGCTGTACCAAGTTAAATCTGCCCAGTAATTCGGTTGGCTTCATGTTTTAATGGAGTACGCAAGCGACGTCCCGAACGCACCTGATATGCAAATGCCACTGTCTACCGCTGAGCTAAGATGTTCGTTTTGATATTTTGCCATGAAAGTGTCTGCAAACAGTGGTCCCAACGGCGATCTCATTGTGGCACCACCATTTTGTCGATACATTTCTTCGTTGAATGTATGCTATAAGTTGCAAGTACACAGATAAATTAACCGTTTGAGATCGACCGTTGGTGTCTGGGTATCTATGTTCTCATTCTCGAATTAACCACATAGGTGACCTGTGATCTCCATCATGCGGACGTTGGCCACTGCAGATCCGACGTTGACAGAAAACAATAATTGACCAGCTAAATTGATATGTTTGAATGTATTCACGAGATCGAGGGAGTTTCAGAAGCTATGCTTCAAAGATTTAATATGAAATTTGAATGAACGAATAAACTGAATTGTTCTGTCATATAAATCTAAATGTGTTGTCCATTAAGCTCTCACCATAACCGCAAATTACTTAATAAGTTGTATGAACAACACAACATCTTAATGGATTTATTATTGGATGGAAACAAACGCATGCTTCTTCTATTACAGTAAGTAAAATAGTGGTCAACTGATTGCTTACTTTTAGCCGATGCTGTAATTTTTTGAATGTTCGGGTGTAAACTGACAGTTTTAAACAGTTCGTAGTGATTGATGTCTGTCTGTTGGTAGTCTGTCAGACAAGAAATATAACAATGGAACGGATTCATACAGTGCGTGTTTATGTCACATTAATTAAAATAATCATCGAAAATGAATAAAAATGATGTGCTATTTCATTCACTCGAAATGAAGTCGATCTACCTCTCTATAAACGGCACAGAATATTGAACACAGAAAACGTGGTCTCACAACATACCTATAAGCTCTGACGTGATTAATGGAAATCGTTTTGTTTAACTGGTGTACCATGTCAAATACACATGTATGTAAGTTGTGTAAATTGTTGGTTGGAAACATTTGTAGTGAATATCCTACTTAATATGTTAACAGTCCAGATAACTGTGGGCATTCTTCGGATAAAATAGCGCAACATCAAGCAAACGTTCTGCGGAATACAGTGTACCCTGTGACACTAGATTATTGTTGGCGCTGTTACATAACAACACCCTTGCTTCAAAGCTGGCAAGTTCAGTTCGGAAAAGATTAATTAGAATTACATTTCCAATTTAATTCTCGAAAAAACAGTTTATTACATTACTGAGTTATAATGAGCCATTCGTAGTTAGTTTGTACAATCTAGTCATCTTGGAAATAAAATTACCATTTCTTTTCCAGTTTACCATAACATATAGTTAGTTTGAGGTAGAACGATCCTCTTGGGGCTAGTAACAGTGATTCCATCGAATCGTATTACGCGTACACGGCACATCTTTACATTCAGATAGATATGAAATGAAGACTGAAATTCTTACTGGAAGCAGTATCTAGAAATATACATACGATTGAAAATTAATTTAAAAAATCAGATCGCTCAATAAAAGTGAACGAGTTTCCTTCAGGCCAAACTTTAACTTCAATCACACAACACGCATTGGGAAAACAGATTTTGTAACGAAACTTACAACAGAAATAATATGTGAATCTTCCGTTTCCTTCCATTATAGATATATTTTATAGCATAGGATGTTAGTTTCTGCCACTCTACCGTATGAATTCTAGTCGGTTACGTCGTAATCAGAAGTGTTTGTCGGTCTGATCAGATAAAGCAGTACAGGGTGGACCCACGAGTTATTCTATGAGAGACTACGCACAGTTGTATATGGAATGGGAATTATATAATGTAAAAGCGAAATAATAATATTGTTTTCGAATTTGTTTCCAACTCATGGTTACGCTTGTTCCTATATGTTTTCTTATTCTTTTTGCAATTGCAAAATCCGTCAGAAACAAAACTGTATGCTACGCTTATTAACAGAAGTGCAAAATCATTTGTTCTGTTTCGGAAACACCGACGATTTACTGCAAACAATCGCGCATACTGCATAACGGGATCCATTATTAGACTTCCAGAGATTAGCAAACAGTGCACATCCACATACCTTCAGCCTCTGTAATGGAACCGATTACAGTGGGAATATAGTAATTTACTAGTGTGTGTTATCGGTTATCACATGTATTGCTTATCAGCGGTGTTACATATTTTATAGTTTTGATAAAAACCTGTTGTGAAAAATTTGGGCTTCGGCTGACGTTGCAACAATGATAAAAACAGCGTGCCCAGGACAACAAACGCTCTACCAATCGAGGTACGGAGCTATGCTCCGAACCAGGTTTTTCACATCTGGACTCGATTAACCACCTCATCTAATGTCTCATGAAATTTACCAAATAATTTAGAGGTTCTCAACAGTTCACGCTAGAACCCACCATTACCATGTCCAAGAATTGGAACTGCATTATTCATAAGTATTGTGCCGGATTTCATAAATTACATGCGACCCAACTTCGAAAACTTGTGAGCACCTGGGTTGGCTCCGTAGGTCAACTGGTAAGAAGCTTGCCGCACTTAGGCACACTGCTTCTGTCACTGGTTCGAATCCATCTGAAGTGCAGAATTTCCACAATTGATTCGCAACTAAAATTGCACGGCCATACCCATTACATGAGCAATATGGATAATTCTGACATTAGGGAATAGAGTCAAAATTGAAATATTCATAAAATGGATGTCGTCTCACGTCTAGATTAATTAAACGATAACTCATACTTACTATCTGTTCCTCCTCTGGACAATTGGTCCGCGAACAATATCATAATGATGTAAGACAGTTTCGTCATCATATTCTGTTTTTTACAATATGGTAATCACGTTTTCTGACTTTTATATTGACATGCTGATAGGCACACATAAAAGTCAGACACACGCTCAAATCAGCGATCATGGCAACCAGCAGACACACGGCTATTTCTCATTTCACTGATAGTCAATAAGCAAGAGATTATTGATTGCACCTGCAGACTAAGCACATATTAGTCGGATTCATTATTGCGCAAGTTTACCTAAACCAAACTGACAAACCTTTTTTAATAATAACCTCGTGGCTTTCAATAGCTTGCGATAAATATAACGTTTAAGAAGATTTCTGTCAGTTAATTTGATAAATAAAACAGTGGTGATTAACTAAACCTCTTCATGAATGATGTCAGAAACTACTATCACTCGGCAGACTAACGCTGCTTCTGACAGTTCAGGAGAAATAGAATATGAAGAAGCAATAGACTGAATAAATTTTCACAAACGAAAGGAGGCAGAATAAGTGATCCTTGGTCTTAGAAATATGAAAGTTTCACTGTTTCGACAGCCTGAAAATAAAACCATTTCAACAGATATTGACTTCATCAGAGAAGCAATGATTAAAGAGGGAAATGTGACTAAAGATTCATTGATTTTGCTTCATGGCAAACAAGTCTTTTCTCTATGACTTTGTGAGGAAACGGTTAATGAAGTCTACTGACCACTTGCAACCAGTTCATCCAGAACTAGGTGTTTAGAGTAAAAACATTTGCAGAATTAAGGATTAAAGATCGTCGATGAGATACCTAGAAAATTCGAGAGAACTATATTATACAGTTGATGGGTAGTAGGGGATTTTGTATTTTATTTAGACTGAGCATCATCCTTAATTGCTCGCAACTGTTGCATTCCCAAACACTCTCCAGTCGGTCCCTTCATGAAAGAAAAATTAGTCTCGAGTTTCGCTCTCATTACAGCTCGTCATTAATGCATATCCTCGTGATTTCGGGGAATAGAACTCCAGCCACGCTTTCATGAAGTAACCGTGTTGACCACTGCTCAAGTGACCTCGTATTAGGGTCGACCAAATTATCACATGCGAACGCTCAACCACTTTCGATGGGGATTAATTATCGGGTTACCCGATTGCCTCGACAGGAGAGACACTGTAATCGCGAGCAATGAAGACTCAATATCACTACTTAAGTTGAATCCTACGCATTTCTGAGACGAAATTCTATGTTCAAATAAATCTGAAAATGCGTGATGTCATTCGTAATAATGTCAACGACACACGCTTTGAACATCCAGAAGACTTGACAGACTGTTTGTTTGCCACCTGCTCGCAAATTTTTCTTGCGCGGTATTCTGGTCATCCTTACATTACGATTTTATTAGACCAATTGAATACCGCAAGATCATTTTGTGAACACACTCGATTGGCGTTTGTTTGTTGAAACGCTACGAATGGCTTTTCTAGTAGCACAAAAACACAGGGCCCGTGCAAACATTGATCGTACCAGTAGACAAACTATAAAGTACATTAAACAACGTGGTCAAAAACATGCTAATTATGTGTTACTTTCACCACGAGACGCATATACAAAGCGCAGAATACTGCATGCCCCATATTGGTCCGGATACTTCTGCCAGCATTGGTTATTTGGTCCATGGGGACCTGATCCATCGGAAGAAAGTTAGGACTACTCGTTATTGGGATCATCCTAACCTTCGGAGAGTCGCTGTTTATACTTGCTAACTTGGTGTTATGCATACGATTTGAATGTATAAATCCGTGCATTGAAACCATGAGCACAGCTGAACATGTGCTATACGGTTTCCGTTTGTTATCACAGAAAGAAATTGAACTGATGAGTTTCGGTATACGAACGCAGTAGAAATGAAGAAGGTATTTCTTTTCAGATTATTTATCAATTACAGGTAAGTGCATACACGTGTGGATGGTACAACCAATTCAGTATGCGTCAAAAATATATAAAAATCGCAGGCACCTAAATTTGATTCCAGTGTATGTTAAGACAGTAATCAGTTTACTTGGGTAACCAAATCAGATATAGAACATTTCCGATAATAGAACGTGTAGTTGACCCTTACTGCTCGTATTATATGTTTACGATTCGCATGAATGTATATATCTCAGCCAGAATAAAACTCCCTACGAAAAATACACCAGATGAGAGCCATCAACCGATTGCTTTATCCTTGACTATCAAGCTGTCACAATCACCAAAATATTTAGAGCCAACTTAAATACGGAAATAGATCCGGGAAGGAGAACGGTTGAACAGTAACAAACCAAGAACACTTAAAATGCGATCAGAGGCAAATTGTCTCCCGAGGTCACATCCAATTGAAACGGTTGAGCGAAAATTGGCAAACTTTTGCTTTTATGTAATAATCACCACATAAAGATGATGGTCGCTAGCAAGGCTGAAAGAAAATATCAAATAAAATTTTTGGAAAACCTCGAAAAATGTCGCGTGGAATAACAACTGAATCAGAATAGAAAGAGAGGGAAACAGTAGATGGAATGAAGGAGAAGGACGGAAGAATCGTAGGAGCGTTCACAACTAACGACTACACATTGTCTTCTTAGCAACGGAAAGTACCGACATCATCATTATCACGCAACTCGTTCTTCTCCACGTTAACATTTGTTTCCAATCGACTTAAAGGTTGAGAATCTATTATCGTCTCCTTCGCATGTTCAGTTGCTGACATTGCGTGGCGTTAGCTGACACCATTTTTCTGAACTTAAACATTATGAGTCTCAAATGCCTTCGATGCTGTCCATCTGACCGCGACTACTATCCAGTTAACGACCTTAATGTGCAATCCTCGCGCTTTGCCTGTAATTGGCGCCCCTGTCCCGGTATCTACTACCGCATCTTTTTTCCTCTTCGATCAGAACTTTTATTCGTGG
>LUCH01000738.1:55945-88369 GCA_013368495.1 Paragonimus heterotremus | reverse complement strand
CCACGAATAAAAGTTCTGATCGAAGAGGAAAAAAGATGCGGTAGTAGATACCGGGACAGGGGCGCCAATTACAGGCAAAGCGCGAGGATTGCACATTAAGGTCGTTAACTGGATAGTAGTCGCGGTCAGATGGACAGCATCGAAGGCATTTGAGACTCATAATGTTTAAGTTCAGAAAAATGGTGTCAGCTAACGCCACGCAATGTCAGCAACTGAACATGCGAAGGAGACGATAATAGATTCTCAACCTTTAAGTCGATTGGAAACAAATGTTAACGTGGAGAAGAACGAGTTGCGTGGTAATGATGATGTCGGGACGTTCTAGTGTTAGGAGACTAAGGAGTAGTTCTGAATTGGCAGCTCCCCCGTGAAATCTATTCCAGACTGTCCGCTCTCAGCCTTCAAGCATTGCCTTAACGAATGTGTTGTCTTACTCTTTCGGATGATCAATATAAATTGTGTACATAGATGAAACACTGGATAAACTTGCAGCTGGTTGTGGAATACAGACCAGTATGCCGGAGATTGCCATTCGTGTTGATTCCAGAAATGGAGAGGAAGTAGATGGTGGAGAAAAGAATAATTCGATGAACATGCAGCTCATTGTCGTCACCCATCCTGCTCACTAGGAAAGCGGATGGAACCTACCGAGTTTGCGTCGATTGTAAGGAGCTGAACCGAGTTGCAATCAAAGGCGCGTTCGCGGTGTTCCAAGTGGCTGAACTCTTTGTCCACCTGCACGGCGCTAACATCACATCTTCCGTAGACCTGCGTTGCGGTTACTAGCAACTACCAATTGCATGGAAGAACAGAACAAAGACCGCCTTTGCGTGAATGGACAGCAGTGCAGATTCCTCATGATGCCGTTCGACTTGTGGGACGCTCCAATTACCTTCAGACCTATCTTATTTCGCAATCGGGAATGTCAGTAAGGAGCAACCATATATGGATACGACATCATTATATTCTCCAAAACGGTGTCTGACTATGCAGAAAGACCACGATCAATGTTACAGAGAATCGACGTGGCCGGTCCAAAATTAAGTAGTAAGAAGTGTTAAAAAGGCTGCAGTTGAGTCGTCTGCTTGGGGCACACGATAAGTGATGCAAAATTCTAACCGTCGCTGGAGACGTCGACAACATTCAAGAATTTCTCAACACCAAAATTGAAGGGGCAACTGAAGTCTTTCCTGGGAATGGTCGGTTGTGATTCAAAATTTCCACTGGGATTCTCCCAGAAAGCATATTCATTCTTCCAACTGCTAAGGAAGGACAAAGTTGTTTGGATTGAAGACTTGGAGGTGGCGCTCAACCAACTGAAGCAGAAGGCTGCCAAACTTCGACGGTGTCTGACAATCCCCAAACGGAATGAGCTATTCCCGATTTCAGTTGATGCAAGTGATATCGGAATGTGAGCAATTATTTCACAACCGTCGGGAGCAATTGAGTACGCTAGTCAAGTACTGACGATAGCAGAATACAAGTACACTGTCACGGAAGAAGAACGCTTATCTATCGTCTGGGAGCTAGAAGAGTATATTAACTATATTCCATGTTGAAACGAACAACAAACCACTGATCTGTCTGAAAACAGCGAATAATTCGCGAGGACGAATGGTGCGTTGGACGATTCTACTACAAAAGTTCAATTATACCATCACACATTTCAATGCTAGTGACAATGAAGTACTTGACGTAGTGTCGTGACCAATACAGGGGATTTATCTGTCGACTGCAGCCATGCATCTAAATGCAATACTTGTTTCCAATAAACAAATATTGGTCAATCAATGGCAAGAATCCCAGGTAAACGATATATGTGAACATTTACTAGCAGCAACCAAACCCAGGACGTTAACCCGACGACAGAATGTGCCGTTATACATGTGTGGCCGGCTACTCTTGGTCAACTCGTCGTCGATGTGGAGCTGCAGAGGGCACTGCGGCCTCAAAAACTTCCATTTATTCCAGTGGGCCTGATAGGACGCGTGACACATCTGGCACACGCAGTGGTTCACATTAGCGAGAACATGTGTTCAATCTATTGCGGCGAAGGGTATTTTGACCAATGGCGCGGAAAGATGCAACAGATTCCCTTTGACCTTTCCCCAGTTGACAGCGGAATCGGGAGACAGTGACGACAACACTGCCGATGCAACCCATCATAACAGAGCAAGCCGCGTACACATGAGACATAGATATTATTGATCCACTCCCAACAAGCCAAAATTGAACTCACTGCACATATATCATGATGTGTATATATATATATATGTATATATGTATATATATATATATTTATATATATATATAAATGGTGATTTTGAGTTGACCGAAAATTGAAAGAACAGAAAAATCAAAGTGCGACACTCAGCAATATCCCACAATGTATTCGCTTCATAGTCACTCTCTATTAACCCGTATTGCTTCGTCATTGATCGCGGCAGTCCACCCACAGACTGCCAATGTATTACATTCACAATTATCAATATGGACAACAAATTAGTGAGCGATATTTGAAATGAACCTGACAACCTTCGGGCCATGATATACCAACAATTTGGGTGAAAACCGAGGTATATACCGTTACCAAACTATGTACGTACGATTGAACGATCTCAGCAAATGTACGAAAATGTATGCACATGTCCGGTGAGAATTCAGATATATTTTGGCAAGAAGTTTGCTGTTCAGACAACAAACGTTTGGGAGAACAGCATCTGGTGAATTTACTGGTTCTACTAGATAACTGATATGAAAATAACAACGTCCTGACGTGTGCGAACATCCCGTGATGTGTTTTTACACTCAAATTGAATCACGTTCACCATTGCCGTGTTTGCACACTTTTGACAGACAGTGTGTAAAAGCACTGGGGAGCATTTGAGATTTGGGATAATAAGACATTACCCACCTCCATCTGAATGAGTACTGCCGGGGACTGAGCATTAAGGTCTAACATGTTGATAGCCATCAGATCCGTGTGTTGTTGTGTTGCACCCGTGAGTGAATGAATCAGTTTCGACTGACCAACTGAGCAAGTTTGCTAACATGTGCACTTTGTATTCAGGTCAGCGTAGTAACTGGGTCAATCTAATCAACTGGAAGTGTAATACTGATATCGTGCTCTAACAAAACATGACTTTCTATTGATCATGACACACCCTCATTATGAACCCTATCATAAACTACACCAAATTTTCAAACCACATAGGTTTATTCTCATAGATGCAATGTCATCAATAGATTTTGCACAGTTTAATGTACCCAGGAGAGTGAAGGACAGACTAACACATCATATCTACATGGTCTCCGTCCTTTGTATTTTGCAGGTGACGGTGAAGTATATCGCTATTTGGCGATAGCAGCATCGAAGAGATTGGTGTGTGACTTTTAGTGATTGTCTAGTCAAAATGCAACAACTTAGTGGAATACATCATGAATTAATTTTAGAAGAGACCCGATTTTGACAAATCCAGGCTTCTGCTGGGTTCGAACTGGCCACAGAAACAGTTTGTCCAATTGTATGAAATGTTATACTGAGTGAGCTGCAAAGCCACGCCGTGAGCTGTAAATTCTCGCATGTGAACTCTAAGTCTAATTTTCCGCAGTCAAGTCACTTCCATGTTACCTAATCTGTCAAACCATCTATTGATGACGCACTGCTAGTAAACCTGCCAAAGTACTCATGGTTTGAGCTGTTCTCCTTATGCTAAGTCGTTATGCAAACTGTGATTATCGTTTAGAGATCCTCGGAAGGTGTTTGCCATGAAGTGAACCACAACAGTGTATGCATTTAGACCCTTCATGGTATTTTGCAATTCAGGCGGTAGACGATATTTTACAGTATAAAAAACCAGCACAGATATCGAAAACTGGCCTATTTTTGTATGATATATTTTCATGCGGATAGACTAAAAACCGAGTCAAATTTTCCGAATTACCGAAGTCGCTAACGTACGGTACGTGGTGAACGTCGAAATGGTGGCACTATTTTTTGCCCAAGGCTGACGGCAATCATGGCAAAACCATGATATGCTGCGTTGTGAGTGACACATTTACAACACAGCTTCTTCCGTATGTCCCCCAATCGTTTCGGCTTCGGGAGTTGAAACATGTTTGTTCACATTTTCATTCAGTTAAGTGTAGCACCGCCAAATGCATTATCACTCGGATTTCTATGTTCATCTGTGAATAGAAGCATACTCTTCTGAACTCAACAATGCATACAACATCCGCGAACTCAACTCGTAAAACACCATTACTAGTCTACACGTGTTTCACTAGGAACGCAGGAGTCATCCGTGTGCACATTCATATTGTAATGAGTTACCAAACCGGAGTGCGAGTATTCCAACTTTCGGTGGAATACCTCAACGCGATGGCGAGGCACGTCAAAAAGCTCGCAGTGATCGGAGCACGAACATCATGGGCGACCGAACAAGACATCGCTCAGCGAGATCGGACCAACGGATGAGATATGGTAAACAGAATAAGAAAAATGATCAGATCGAGGGCAGGACTATTTCAACACTCAGTGAAACGTCCCGATATGGTTGTGAAACACGGCCAATACACAACGCGGATAGATTGTGAATAACACGGACGAGGGATCGAGCCATCGCCTAACAATATTGGACCAACGGAGGAGGAATGGCAAGCAGAAAACCTCCGGACAGAGGGCATCGATCACATAGACAAAGCTAGCAGAAGTGCACACAACGTGTGAGTGAAAGCCGGGCGTGTGTTGTGGACCGGCATTCAGATTCATGAATGTGAGAGCGCGCCTGACACGGCAATCAGCGAGTTGGACAATAAAGCTTGTGCTTTACTGGACGCCTTCTCGTTACACTGGTGCCGCAGCTAAAACACAACGCCATTCATTTGTATGGCCATGCCAATTCGCGGATGGAGCCATGGATGAGTGGTCGTCGGAATTGGGAACGATCGCGACGTCTAACGGAATCAAAGGCGAGACACAACTATTGACGGAATTGAGAACACTGCTCACCGGACAGGCAATGGTTGTCTCTGCCTAGGCCGTTTCTTGTTTTTTCTGATTATTCTCTGATATTCGTCTGTTTTTTATTCTTTTCTCCAATGAACTATTTCTCCTGGTGTCTACAACTTTCCTCCCATTTGCCCTTTGAATGCATTGGCAATCATAATAGAAACGGCTGGCTGTTTATTCACACCCTTTTGTATTTCAAAGTTGTTCATCAGTTTTTCCTAGTCGCCTTCGTGTCACTCATACTATGCGTTGGGTCGTCGTATGCACTGACACTCATTTGTCATCCAACACATAAATTCAACACTACAGTACCACCTCTAATCTTTTTGATATTTCACTCCTCCTACATTTCGAATATCACGAGTTCAACTTCAGTTCATACAGGGATGTTGACGGCACCCATACTGTATGTGCTAATCGTACCGTGTTCCTGTTCTACTATCAACAGTGGCCATCATGTTTTTATCAATATTTGTTTAGTCTTCTGCAAAAACCTGCAGCTTTACAGATGAATCTGATGAATCACAACATCTGCAGTTACAGTGGAGTTTGTTTATAACTTTTAGTGAGATAATTTTCAGTCACTGTTTTCCTCATCGCTATTGTGACCGGTACATGCACCGGTTAAACTGATCTGCCATAGTATACCCTTTGAAAGTGAAACACGGCTTCCTTCCCACCTGTGGGCATTACTTCATACTGGATTTTGGCCTTCATATCTGAAGTGATGAATTGTTCCGGTTAGCCGTTTCCCCTCGATAGGTTTTGAACTGTTTACAGTTCGTGCTCTACTGCCTCATCCGAACAAGTCTTTCTTGCCATAGTTGCCAGACCTTGGGAGAGATTTTGTTTCTGTTTAAGGGGCAAAAGTCCGTTGTAATTCGTATATTGCCCTGTCTACATAGGTTTGCGACATACCGACCTACGCAATGCACCTTCTCGGCGCCTGGTCGGTTTGACATCTAAGAACTGGAACTAGTTGTTGAATTTCTCTTCTGAGGTGAAGTGCAGTAAGGCACCTGCTGCAATCTGAAGGATGAGTGTTAACTCATCTTTTGACTATTTAACGACGAATATATCGTGTACATTTCGGCGTTACATGTGAAGGCTCTGAATAGTCGACTGAAGTTGGGATTCCAATTTGCCTGTGAATACTTTTGCCAGTAATAAATCTAAAGAAGATCCCATTGCTTCTTCATCCGATTGTCGATACAGCTCACCGTTGAACAAAACTGACTATTGAGGGTGAACCGCAAAAGTAGTTCTTTTAGGTCTGAATTTTGCTTTTCAAACATGCTTTCAGGTTGTTCAATCTGATTACACAAAATTTTAATTATTTCCACTAAAAAACATTTGTGAATAGCGAAGTGACTTCTAGGGAGCCCATGTGCCAATGTCTAACATTATTGTCCCTCACTGAGTCCACAAACTCGAAAGTGTCATAGTGACTATGTGGGCATAATCTCCGTCATATAGGCTCCAGTATATCTATCGTATAAACATCAGCAAAGCATTCCGGATAATCTGCAGAGTGGCGAACACAAAACCAAAAACAGTCCGTCAACGCATTCTGGCGATCGCCGAATCGGTTATCATCAGATTATGCAAGCGTAACATGTGCTATCAAAAGAAGTTCGCCGGTCCTTACTACCTCCGTGTCCAAAGATCAATCACATCCACTCTAACCACACACAAACATTCGACCCTGACCGTGTGACGTAACATTCACTTAACGTCCGGCTTGAGCCTAACCAGTTAGTGTGTCTAGTACTAGCCTTCACTGTCACACGTGATGTTTTAATGAGATCTATGTAATTTTACTGGCGAGAAAGGATTATCGAAAAACAGTTGTGCGTCACAACGTTACTTTTGATGTGAATTTTCCGTCAAAAGAAACAGTTTGTCATAAAAGTTGAACCATCGCATCTCTAAATTAGTTAACAGCAAGTGTTCAGATCTGACCTCGCAGATCTGGTTTGCTGCAACACTGGTGCTATGGTCGAGCCTGCAACATAATCTAATTATCTATCCTGAAACGAACCATCGTGTGTCAAACTTCCAGCTAGTGTTATTCATAAGAATTTGTTGGAAGTACAGATGTGCACGTATCAGGATCGATCAGGTTGCTTTCATCAGCTGAGAATTGCGTCTGATTCCTAAAATCACTTAGTACCATTGCACTCGTAGACATACCGCCGACACCGAACACATCACAGATGATCCAAATGCATTCCGGATGTGTTGGAATAATCTGAAAACGCAACCTAAGACAGCGTGAGTACTCTGTGCTATAATATTGGAATCGATAGTAATCGAATGTGCAATAATAATCATCACTTCAGTAGCAAGTTCGTTTAGTGCTTAGGAAGTCCGCGAGTACTATAACTATAGACAAGCATTTGGGCCTGTTAGTCTAATGGAGTATGCGATCAACCTGCAGCCTGCATCTAATGTTCATTAAAGAAGATTCATCTCGGCGATAATCTTATATATATTTCAATGAAAATCATATCACATTTCTTTGAAACATCTCCAGTTTTTTTGATTCAGAGAAACGTTATCTTGAACAGTTGTCTGTCACAGCGATAAACATACAGTTGTCCAAAAATGCATTTTTTACCTGTGGACGAAATCAGTTACGGAGAACACTTAACACCTAGTTTGATGGTAGAGATTACTTTAATCTCCTCAAAATCGGTAGAAACAAACAGATATTTCTATGTGATGTCAGTGTATACCTTGAGTGTCTAGCACCCACTGGCAATTGTGGTTCCTTCTATTTCGACTTGATAAGGCGACGGGAGGATTTTTCAACGTAATACACTTCTTTCCGATCATTATGCAATGTCAAATGACACACGTGTATATTTACCACATTAAAGCAATCCACAGTATACTAGCATAACCTAATAAGTAGTGTTGACTTGCTGTAATCAGGCCGAAATATGGAACTATATTTTAACTCACCCATCAGTATGTTGTTCACAATGTTCGTTGCAAGGGTCGGAAACCACTAGGATTAACAATTCGCGTTGGTCAATACAGCTAATAACATATTCATTCACATTTGAATCAATTCATGCTGCATATAAGTGCTCCTATCACGTCTGTCAATTTGACTCCCATACGTTTCAAGAAAGAGAACTACGACCTACTCAATCAGTTATTCTCACTCCATTAAGCAGTTTATTTATGGTTCTTCGTCCTGTGACTGTTATCACGACTACGGATGCGTGGATATAGACTTGTTTACCAGTTCATTGGAGAGGCAAACCTAAATTTGTTACCATTCAACGAACACATTTTTGTTATGTTGGGATTAACTTAAGAAGAATCAATCGGAGGGACGATGTGCGAATGGATTGGTTTCGACTGTGACCACATATAGAAATTTTGAATATCGAATCGTATAGTTTTGAAAATATGATTCGGTAGTTTGCCACGTTAATGATAACGAATAGCCTGCGTGAATTCCTGTAGAGGAGTCTTTGGAATCAGTAACAGCAGGTTTATACTCAGTAATCATAAGAGCTCTGATCAGGAAAATGGATGTGCGTTCATTTTGAAATGAGTAACCAGTCACATTTGTATATCACCTTATTCTCATTGGCTCGATCAACCATATGTCCATAATGAATGTCAGACTAATTGCTATTTATAAGAAAACCCCATATGTGTTACTGTTCACCGGTACACTCATTAGATGCACCCAAGCCTTTGCGAATTCACGATATGCATAAATTTACACTACCATTTACATTTCCGGCAGCATATATTTTAGGACATTGCTCAAAATCTTCTATCTGAAAGGTTGACACTTCAAATCCCTTGAAGTAACCCTTCGTCGGACACATGGCCTCATCTCGAACAACACCTTGATTTAAGCTAAAACATTTGCAAACAAATGGGGATTGTGTGATGAGAAAGATATTCTTCATAATACCGTTTAACGCATTTCCGGATAAAACGTTCTCCAGGTCCGGATTGCTTTTGTGCACTAGTTGGAGGTAAACTGTTGCGCTTCTCGTTTCACATGCAACAAAAAGGAAGACTTGTTCTTCACAGTTCTGTGTTTGCAGAAGTCTCCCGTTATGTACTACCAATCACTTGAATTCAAAGTAGAAGTTGGTCAGACGAATGATGTTTGTGAAACCCAATTTCACATTTAACGTCACTCTGCTGGCATGTTTGCGGCAGTATGCCTTTATCTTCTAATTTAACGTTACTCGTCTGTTCTCAACGCTTGTGCTTACTCCCAACCGTTTGACGTCAACATTTATTTCTTTCCCATACACTCTACATCGGTCATAGACAATGTAACTTTATCCAAATTTATTATTTATATTCTGATTCCTACCACAATCTACCACATTTGTTTATATGTGTAAAAATAACGCACTACATATTTCACCGCTGAAATCAACTGGACGGTTTGTCACGTTTCGGCTGCACTGTTATATGCGTTTGTAAACGTGGTCGTAAGTTACTGTACATTTAAACTGTTTATTATTGTAATTGTAGAACCACGTTTGATAACAGTATATATATATTTACGTATAGGCTTCTGCCCTCTGCCCATTTTAAGATATATATACATATATCCAGCCCAGACCGTGCGTAAGACTAGAATACCTGAACGCATAATTCGTATCTTCTGGCGATTTAACAATGTTCATGTAATCTCTCACTTTCACCTAACGACTGCCTTTCCTATTGCTAATTTTCAACGAGATGAACAATCTTGTCCCCCACCTCCTAGACAACACAATCTCAGTTGAATATACCTTCAATCGGATCAAAGTTCACAATACCACCAAATGGATACATATATTCGAAATTCAATATATCAAACCGCATGCAATCCGCTATGAGGGACTCCAAATGAGAAGAGATCACGTTTACAAACAATCTTGTTTGTAGACAATTCAGTGTACCGCTGGGCCGCCAATTAACCAGTGAATGCATTGATCATCTTCAAAAAGTTCCATATCAACGTCTTTAAAGCACACCGCCCAGAACAGCACAGACTATAGAACAAGTTTTGATGAATACATAGGTTCTGTGTTGCGTTTATATTCTGAACACTGTTTTACGACTACCTTCCCATTCTTCAGACTTTATTTCCGTGCAGAATTGTGACATTGGTCGCACATGCGGAGATCTCAGTGTACTCACTATATTCTCCACGACGTACGTTCTATGTAACGGCGAATGTGTTGTTCACATACATGTTGACAGAATTATTATGTTCGATAATAGCAGCAATGTTAGGAATGGTTGGGCACAGAATGCGAAATATTCCGGCAGAACATGCTTTGGTGATTCCTTATGATATTCTGTTTCACATTAGAACACCCAGTTGGTTCGTGTATCAGTCATCTCTAGAATACTTATCTCAACCTGTCGCCAATCCGCAAAAATGAATAGAACAAAGTTTAAACAGTTTTGGAATTCGGAACGATACTTTGAGACAATCAGTCCGTTGTAACGTATAATAGTTTGGAAACTGTGCCTGGTCTTCCAGCTTTGTTCCGATTGCATCTGAACTTGGTTTGACTAACACCCTGCTCCATAGAGTATTGTGCATTTCTCCTTCTGATAAGCTGAGAATATTAAAAGAGTTATTAAGGAAAACTGTAATAACTCGTTCAGCCTGAGGAAGTTGTCAAGTGCACACTAGCGTAGAGGAGTGCACTGAGTGGAACTTCAGTCACGGAGATGTGTAGTTGAAATCGGCGATCTGGTTAAATATGTCGAGAGCAAATAAAAATTCAGTTCAGTAATTGTGTACACGCTTTCCGCCGACGTTTATTTCAAATCAGTAGAGCGCTGATGTTCCGTAGTCGCTTTTAAAGTTCGTCAAACCACTCTGTCTTCCATGTTCGATACCAGTCTCACCGTATGTTTGCTTGTTGCTGCTTACTGTTTCCAAAGTACACATCCTTCTCGCTTCAGTACTTGACCTCTAAATGCAAAAATTGGCATCGCTTGTGCGACCCTTCATTTATGTCTGATTCACTGCCATCACCTGATCGAATGTGGAACGACTCGATAGTGAAGCACACTGTAAAATGCTGGATTTCGAGGAGACTCGAAGACGGTTTGTTCGCTACCTGTTCACGAAGTTACCTCATGCAATATTTTGGTCGTCTTTACATTCCGATTTTATTCGATCAACTCAACGTCGTAAGACCATTATATGGACATTTGTTGGACGTTTGTTTGTTGATGTGCCATGAATGGCTCTTCCAGTAGCACAACGGCGCATGGAACTTTCAAACACTGACAACACCGACAAACACAATGTAGTGTATATTAAACGACATGATAACAATATACACCAAGTATGTACTATTTTCATCACAAAGCACAAAAACAAAACGCGGAATATTATATATCCCTCATTGGTCCGCGTGAACCTGTACGCATTCGTAGTGTGGCCTACACGGATGTGATCCGCCTAAAGTGGGTTGCGGCCACGTGTTTCTAAGATCGCCTAGACCTTCGAAGAGTCCCTGTTTGTATTTACCAGACTTGGAGCAATGTATGCAATTCGAATGTAATGATCCTTGCATCAAAACCAGGAGCACCACTAAACATGTATTGTTCGGTTATCTTGTATTCTCAGGGAAATATTATTTAGGGCTGAGTATGGTCAAAACGTGTTCGGGGTTATGCGTTCACGAGCGTGAGATTTTCATGGATCCACAAAGTAATCGTGAATTTTTCGTTCCCGGGATTATATATTTCATGCAGATATCTGATAATGAATTCAGCACCTGATATTGTAATGCGTATTCATCAGTTGATCAAGATAAAATAATCGGTCATTATTTAACATGCGCGATTCACGTTGTGATGACATTCGGTAAGTATTCAAAAACTCCTCAGAATTTTTATGATACATTATTGAAATATATGAAATGACTCCCCTAAGAAGCATGGACACTCACAATGAGTTTATATGCGGTTAAATCCAGCGGGGAAATAATCGTATTTAACAAACTGAAATCATCATTGTTAAGTTTTTCAACCGAAAATAGGGACTCGTTCACACTATACCAAGTGACTCAAAATCTTCCATTGAAATTCCCACAACAGACATTGTGACGTAAAATAACTAAAACAGAAACTGTCGTGCCCATGAAAAAACCATGTGAAAACAACTCCCTTTTTTTATATCATTTTATTACAAACAGCTATAAATGAACAACTAATCAGAAAAATAAATATAAGAATTGATTGCTTAAATTGCAAGGAAACCAACGGATATTTATACTCGTCAAAACAAATTCGATTGTATAAATCATGTTTGCATGTTTAGTCCCCTACTGTGATATTTCTGATATTGAGGGAAACTGACATTCTTTGATGTTACTATGTTCACTCAGCTTGCAGTACATTCGAATGCTTGAAATATGTCCCAAAACGTCGACTGGAAACCGGTTTTCTCTGAATTAAAAATGTTGAAATAAATTCAGAAGAACCTTTCAACAGGTATGCTTGGGAAATCAAACGGAGGGCTTCGGTATAACAGTGCAGCAGAAATGGAGAAAATATTTCTGTTCAAACCATTTGCCAGTGACGGGTGAGTGCAATCAATGATGATTGGTAAGGTTTATTGAAGTTGCATCACAAATATCAAAATCCCAGGAACACGAGCTAGATTCCAGTATATCATAGGACATCATCCCGCTAACTTAAGTAACCTAATCAGACATGGACATACTCAGGTGAGAAAACATTCAGTTGTCTCGTACGACTTGTAGTACATTTTCCCAATTTGCCTGAATGCACACGTTTCCGCTAGTTGAGAATACTTGTATGAAGAAACGTTAGCATTACATAAGATGCCCGAAAGTGTAGCGTTTCGTCGACCTCTCACCAACTATTAGCGGGGAATGTAGGCGCGAACAATATAATCAGCGGCGGTGACAACATGTTTGTCATTGGCAAATGGTCGACTTTCTGGACAAGGCAGTGTGACGATTTGATCGCAATATAGGCAATCATAAGCATTCAGATGTCAGAAAGTACAGGTTCATCAACACCTGGTGAAACGTCGTCTTCACATCAACATGGATATTCAGATCTAAGTCTACACGTTTCAAGCTACACAATCAACCTGAAACGTGATTCCAATTATATTTCTGATATGGTCTACTCATATTGTCGTTCTGTTGGTGCTTTACTGATCCAAAATTTAATATGGTTGCCGCTGTTCTTTCGCGACCAGCGTAGTGTCCAATAAATATGGTGTGAACTGCATCTGATCATTTCATCTAACCATTCCATGTAGTTCCTTACTCACTGACATTCTCTCACGTCATGTGCAACAGCGCTGGAACTTCGCTGATACTGACGAGGACTACAGGCACACGTGGTCGTTGCGACTAAACAAATCCAGACAAAACGATGTGGAACACGGCACGTGACAGAATTTCGGCCAGTTCGTGTGAAGTGGACTCCCTGAGGACCAGGTCAGTGTGCTATAATCTCCCAATTACCATTTTTCCACAGGTGCTGCTGCTTTAACGAGGAGCAAAGCACCGCAGTACTTCCGACAAAATACGTTCGCATTACCGAAGGTGGATGAAGGCAGGTCATGTGCAACTGCAAATGCAAAGATGCTGATAACTCTCTCTTTCATTATTTACTACATTGCGTGCGATGTGTGAGTATCAGTGGACTCTGCCTGAAACATTTCCAAAACAAAAGCCATCATCCATCTGTTTAACCCATGTCTGTGCCGTTGTCACCATCATCAACGAGGCCATACCTCACCCAACTGCAAAAATCAAAGAGGCAACGACAATGGATGATCAACACTTCTCAGCTGGCTAACTGCCAATTAGTCCTACTGTAATCCCATGCAAAATAATGGAGCGTTTTAAACGAGGAAGAGGCGTGAACAGTGTTCGTAGGCAATGGTATAATGGCACTGGATAGTACAAACTCATCGTTGCGAAATATACTGGCTATTCGCAGAGAGATTTGGCGAATGACTGTTGACAAATCAAGCAGACTGACATGTCACCTCGCGATGACCATTTAAGGTAACACGTTGCCCTAGCAGCCGATGTTTTATAACGAGCACTGGAGTAAAACAAGTTCTTTAAGTGCAACGCACTTTGAAATAAACGGGTTACAATCAGAGCCGAGCCGGCCTATAGATAAGCCTAGGGTTCGACACTAACTGTATCTTACTGATCAATCTTGTCCATAAAGTAACCCAGTGAAACTATATAAACTGAGCTTTTCTTATTGGTACGTTCCCCGAGCTTGGTATTCAGGTTGCAAACGTTTCATTACCAGACGAGTTGACAACATCAGTGCGTAAGTGTTTCAGCGTGTTTTTTGTTCCACTAGGTTTACCTTTTGATTTCAATCCGGAAGGTAGCGGTTTTTGAAAAAATACTACGAATAAGTGCAGACTGTCGGCTGCAACCGAATATTTCAGCAGTAACGTCCACCTTCGTTGTGTCTACCGGTGAATCTTTATAGATTGCCAGACGTGGGTCAGAGTAGATAATCCCACATATGAGTTTGTCCGCAGATTTTGTCAAAGCCCTGGACTCCTACATCTCGAACCGGATCAGAATATAAATCTTTATGTCTGTGGAAGTTACTCGAGGGTCAGTGCTCGGTCTACCATCAATCCTAATTTGCATCACCAACACTCTACACCATCGGGACATCCTACTTAATGTGGATATGTGTACATGCATGTCACACTTAGTTGAGACACTAGGAATGCTTCGTAATACACAAAGTGCGCACAAAATCAACCTAGACATTGCATATCGTCAAACATACCGGTCACGTAGCATCACAAGATGTTTGCAAAATAAAGGTTCGCCGTTCTTTGGCTGATCAAACGAATGTTGCTAAGCATGGAAGAAAGGCACTCCACGTTGACAAAACTGTTCATATAAGACCGCTATTTGGACATGCAAACAAGTCGTATGTGCCCGTTTGAAGAAAGACATCCACTCGTGCACTATTTTCAACGTGCGACTGTCAAACCGGTAACGGGTATAACGGATGTAGTGTACGGGTTTTTACCTGGGTTTACTGATCTATGTCTACTCGACTTTTAGAGCTCCGTGTGGAACTAATTGCCATGCACTGTTCTGGCGGAATTCTCCTGTAGCTGTTCGTCGGTGTGGTCGCTTAAAACGGTTAACGGAGGCAACGACTCGCAGCCATACAATTTTAGTCTCCCGACATTCCTTAAGCAACAGTTCTTATAGAGTTGGTATAAAGTTGCTAACCACATTAAAAGCTTCATTAGTACGGCCACTGATTTTGCTTCAAATGTTCGGTCTAATCAACCGTTTGGTCATCCTTTACGCAACACATGAATAGGCTTACTGGTTAAATCCATCCGCGGAACGTGCACTATTTCCGAACACAGTCAAACCTTCTATTCTCATTGAATGAGGTCCCGCTGAACGGACGTCCAATTGACACCAAATGTGCTTGACCGATTGAATTCGGGTATCTTGAAGCTTTTGGTTCGAAACTAGCTGAAATACGATATCGCCGTCAAGATGAACTGAGAGACGACTATCTGGTCTGGACGATATTAGGTGTAAAACAGACTTGAACACTATACGGCAAAGTGGACTGATTTGGCTCATAACATCAACAAATTGCAAACAGTCAGTCCATTCTGCTAACGAAATCCCCGTAAGCACAATTACAAAAACTAACGGAGAACAAGAATGTAGAGAAACGCCCAGAACACGTGGCATATAAGTAACACGTTTTGCATGGATGCCGGACAAAGCGATTCTATTGTGAAGAGAACTACTTCAGACATCCCATAGCAGTTATGTCACGCTGGCATCATTAATCGGAAGAATTTAACTAAAATAGTTTCAAGAGAAAATGTGACAACACCGTACGAAGGCTTCCCAAACACACAAAGAAAACTACTTAATCGGAACCATGTCTTTCATGGTCGCCAACTGGAGTAGTCGAGGTAATCAACGTACTTGGCATTCGGCAGGAGACGAAAAGCAATGTTAATCACGAGGTCATCTTCCCATTATCAGCTACCGCTGACAGACTCCGTTATTAGCAAAGGGTTTGATATTGTGCACGGTTGTGCAACTGCGTACAATCGGCGGCTTAGAATTCTTTCTGATGAGTCAGACACTTGTGATGTACGATTTTGCTCGACAAAGTTTATTAGAAATAAGCTGACAACTTTGCGATGAGCGATTCGATAGCGTTCGTATTGGCACATATGACCATGAATTCCTGCAGCAGAAAGTGTGAAAGAAAATACAACAAATTCCATCGAGTACAAGCTATGCAGATGTTATTTTTATAGTTATTGCATCCGTTGGTTTCATGCCAGATTGAACTGAGCAAGCAGAAACAAAATATATGAATTAGAGTTTTTGCTCAGCGAACAAAGGTTTCTTTGACATAACGCTGCAGGGAAAAAAAATGCGGTGAAATCTAAAAGCAACCGTCTTTACCGCATCTTTCAATTTAGCAAGTTTGTCTGCATGACCCACAAAAACAGACCCATACACACCGTTCAAAATAGATCTCTATGTTACCGGCATAAGTTGAAAATTTTGAACAGTTGTTATAATACGACTGTTATGTGAACGGGATAACCTCCTCATTTTAATAATGCACATGGTAAGCCAGTTGATATCAAACATTTTGCGGTAAATTCTCCGGGTGAACGTGTTCATATATTTGCCCTTTTTCGAGGGAATAACATCAGCATTGTCAGGTGCAGATCCATGTCCGGCATCAACCGAACGCATAAATCCACAAATTTTAAAAATATTGTGGAGATGACGGCAGTGCCATCGTTATGAATGAAGGACACGATAACCGAGATCACCAAACTCAGCGTGGTGAGTGGTGTCAACGGTATCTGCGGAAGCAGCTATGTCGGTCGCACATCAAATCAACTGGTCACAGGCGTTGATGAGTGCATCTTCAGTACGTTGGTAGATTTGACTAATTAGACCTGTCAGTATTGGTTAATAATCCGAACGCTAAGGGAAAGGTGTGGTTTGAACATCGTTCGTCAATTACATTACAGAGGCACGCAACAAAAGACAGCTCATTATAAATACTGATCGAGTATTTTCGTTTATTCAGCGTTACCCTCAGAAGGGTTCGCAATTGCAGACTCCCTGAATTGAGGTTTGTCACTGGTATTTTTGAGTGAAACAGGTTTTGCAAATCAAAGAAATAAACAAGTGACTAGTTGCTGTTCACCTCTATTATTTGTATGAAGTTATTATGCAATTACAGTCTTCCACAGAGTGACAGCAGTTGCATTGACAGCACATCGCGTTATGTTTATTCTTCTTGCTCCGTTGAAGCGATTGACGGTAAAGCGGCGTTTTAAGTGAATGCATCTGCAATGACAGTTTAAATGAATTGTGAATATAGCCGTCTGGTTCTAGTTTGAAGTTATTTTTTGAAGGAACTGAATCAATATTTCCAATTTTACGGAAAGTTAGTATACTATCATCAAACGACTCCGCAAAAAACAGTTCGCTGTTCGTCATAAAATGCGGAGCTATTTTTTGAGCGGAAGTGAGCTGCAAACTACCAACGAATACTGTAACGTTCCAGGCAAACTCTCAACTATATCGTCAAAATTCAGTTTCTTCTATAGATTCCAGTTCAGCATTCAGTACTCTACCCATGCAGAGTCAGTTAGTTTATACCACTTTGGTTTTTTCGAAGATAGCACAAATCCCTGATGGTAAAATTAAACTACCTTCACCACTGGAAAGTATGAACACTATGACACATGGACAAGTCACGTTCCGTCAAACTCAGGAATGCGCAAGTGCAACCAAAACCCCTCAAAAGTTTGTGCTTATTTACAACGTTAACTTGTGTTAAAGCTATCGTATGTCTATCACTGCTGAATGAGCATGTCGTGAATACTTCCTTTCTATGATAGGTCTTCAATCAATGTAGATGTCAGTGGTAATTTGCCGTGTTCTCGTTAAACCATCATCACAACAGAGAAATAAACGTTTGCGACAAAATTTGTCTCTAGAGATCCACGGCTTTAATTCGAATTTCACAAACCATGAGCCTGTGAATGCCATTATAAGCACATGTAAGTAGAGTCATCTATTGCTAATCATTGTGCATGCTCGCCAGATAACACGGGTTTTAAGTAAAATAACCAACGTGGTTTCAGGATTTTATTTCACTGGTGATCATCACAAGATTAGTTCCATCACATGAAATAATTGTGTAAATTTAGACATTGGTATTAACCCCAGTGATGTGCACCAAAACAAAAATTAATACTTTGCCTAAATAACCATTTTGCTCTATATAAACCTGTTTTTTAAGAATTGTACTGAACAGTTTACACTAAGTTTTCAATGAATCATTTTAGGACACCATCATCTCTTTCCCTGTAGTCGTGTAATATTTTTCTCATAAATAAATTTTTGAGATTAAATAGTGCAGGCTTGTTCTAAATACTCACTTTGTGTAAACTGCATAAATAATATCGACGTTTGCAACGAAATCTTTTCTAGTACCCAGCTCCAACCCTCGATTTTAACGACATGTATAAAATGTTTCGTGCTGGAAGGCTGATTGTGAAAAGATTAAGCTGAGAGCGCTTTTTCAGTGCAACTATTTATGGTGACATTTAATGAAATACTTGGTTATCTACAAATTTACAATAGACATACAACCCGGATCGATTAGTTGCTTCGTTTATTGAACTAGGGATAAATGTAGACGGAACACAATTTCCTCCGTGTGATTGATTATTAGCACAATTCGAATTGTGTTCGATGGAATGCAAACAGCCAAATATTGCAGTATACTAGATAGGTTTTGCTAGTATTGAATCATACAGAGATAAAACCAAAATGTAAGCGAAATGAAATACCCGTGTCTGATTCACTCCACAATTAAAACTGACATTTAGAAATTATCGAATTATCGGCTTCGACTAAATTCGAACGTTTTGGTAGAAATACGCGGGCTTTCAGGTGCTATATGCTCTACCAACCTAATACCGAAGCAAACAGCTATAGATATATACATTCACAGTAGTGTTCATAGATTTCACTATGGCTGCATTATTGGCAAGTAAAACTATTGGGAGGTCAGTTGGTGAAATCCATATGGAACGGTAATATGATCTGATAACTAACTACAAGTGCGAGACTTCTCAGCTACCTGTGTTACTGTGCAGCTCTACACAAAGAGACCAAGCTGACCGAAGGCGTACACCTTCTATCGCTGATGCAAATTCGGCATAAGTACAGTTGTTTCTCAATTGTGTTTCTTTTAACTTGTCCAATCTGACATACTTCTTACCAGGGCATCATTTTTTAGCTCAGCTGTTATATTGCATTAAACGGTTGCTTCTAAAATTTGCGCTCTCTTACATTAAGCTAGATTCCACCTGTGACTTTGAAAGTGGTGCCATTAATCTGAACAGCATTTAATTGTTCAAAGGAATTATGTAAACTGACGAAGGCTGCCTTCAGTTTCTCTCAATTTACTGTGGTGAGTTTTAATGTCACATGGGCGTTTTACAAACCAGAAGTTCACTTCGTTCTGTTTTTCGTAAAACATATGCGGGGTTACTTGAAAGTTTGTGCTTCATCATATTCATATCTAGTTTCACGGCCTCTATCTCAACAAAGTCACTGTGAAGACGTTAAGGACGGTTTTCGCTGGTGTTTACTAACTTTTAGTGCAAGTAATTTTGACACGTCAAAAAAACAGCCAAAGTAAACTAACAGTTGAACGCTTTCTCTACTGTATTTTGACTCTTCACAAAACCTACAATCACATGCCACGTATAGATCGATTTTAAATCTTCTAAGAGGTAAATCGAGAAAAGTATGTGACACATGTGAAGAGTGCGCCCATATGCGTTCCTTAAAAATCGGTTTCGATCTGTTTAACAGGTTTCTCCGTGCGATCGTCATGAAAGCTAGTGATTATAGCTGAGACGCTATAAACTGAGAAACAATTTCAGGTTTTGAATAAAAAACATTGGAGAATAGTAATTATTACGTCAGCTTTTGTGTTGGCTTAACTACAGCTAGACGCCACCCTCATATGCATTAAGTTTGAATTGTAAGACTGAGACAGCCGAAATAAGATTCTACTCAGCGGTAATCAGTTAATAAGACACAGCCTTCGACTACGGTAATCACTATGTTCGAATCGAGGCTATATCATTCATACTAAATTATTTCAGGCCCAAACAAACAAAACTTCCAAAGAGGTGGCTTGATTCACTTCAAAATTTGACAACGATCGTTGAACCAAACTCATTATCCTTTATTTTGGCTGGCAAATTATTGATTTTCCCAAATTTCAAAAAGACTCAAAATCAGTTTGTTGTCAATAAGTTAGTTTCAGTGGGTTTGGATTCCCAAAAAACAATGTATAAGCCACTATATATGCTTCGTAATCAGATTGGTCATTTTGGGAGCAACTAATGTGGTATTAAAAGTCTAGTGATAGTTCTTGATAATTGTTTAACTGTTTTTCGACACGGTCCTTTCTGGGTACTTCACAGTTAGAAAATTAGTCAACTCAACGTCTTTTTCAATTTTCAAAAGGTATGCCAAAACATAGGATCATATTGTACGTGCTTTTATCGGTTATAGCATAAGGTAACAACTAACCAGTGATCTGTTGATTTTCATCTGCCATCTGAATGAGGTTCGAAAAAATTGATATTTTTTGAACAAAGGTGCTTATTTATGTCTTCACTACATCATCTGCTTTACAATCTACGTTCAACGGAATATATCTGCTTGGGGCACTCTTCATCATAAATCACCAGACTTGCCATGATGTTTTGTGTCTTAATTTTCCAATATTTGCTCACAATGCCACAATTTTATATGGAAATATTTTCAACAAACTGGGTGAAGAAAAATAATGCGGTATTCGCGCGAACTGTTAACAACAACGGCACAATGTTGATCACTAGCATCTGTTGCGTTACCACAGGCTTATGCACAACCACAATCAGCTGCCATTAAACGAATAAGAACAGCAGTAGATTACCATTACCGGGTGATTCAACACTTCACTCATGCTGTATATTGACGACAGCGTTTTGAACTTGAGTTCGCATAAGAATGTTGGCAATAGTCTTATTACATATGCTGTATATACTGTCTCCATGTCTTGTCATCATGAGTGGTCATAACAGTATGATTCAATAAAACAACCCCTTTGACGTACTGACGATCATCGAACGGTTCCACTAGTACTTTTTTAGATTTTCACAATTGTGCCATTTCGTGAGAGCTTGTTTAATGAATATTCATTGTTGTGGGTAAAGTGAAGTTTGTTCCAATTCCTAGCGAAATACATCTCTAGCCATGATTTCAGTTTCATTATTGTGACCCACATTTGCGCGCTAGACGAACCGTTCTTGTCAGCGTGTTTGGTGCAATTTACCACACTCAGATTCAAAGGAGTTCAGGTTCCATTTCAATTGTACGCACGTTTATAATTAATGAAGTCACTTGTTTACTACTTGAGCAAAGCCTCCTTATAGTCAACATCAGTAATCAGACAAACTTTACTCACCTTTTTCCAACTGTCTCACTAAATTGGAGCGAAATTCTACAAGAGGAACACAGGTTAAAAATTCAACTACAAAGCTGGACTTAATTCCACATGATTTTGTTAAAATGAATGCCCTGTTAAGATCTACAGTTTAATTCACATACACTGAGATACTCTCACTTGAAACGTGTTTGGGTATGGTGATTGGCATTCTTCGATATCCTTCGGCCGTGTGACTGCAATCACAAATATTCTAGGGAAACTTGCTTTAAGACAAACTGCAACATTTCCAAACTGTTTATCAACGTATGACGATACGAATTGACATTAGATTTAGACCGGACGTTGAGTGTTTGTAACGTCACACGGTTATCTGTGTGTGTGGATTCGACGTAACCATGGACGTTCCGCGTAACAAAATTGTTTGTCATTCAAACAGTTTTAAGGACTGCATGATCTGATGGTTATCCGTTGTTTCTGAAATGCCCTGATATGAAATATAACAGCATGAATGAAAGTATCTAAGAATGAAGGAAACATTTCAGCGGATCAGTTTAACCGTCTTTTTCATCAATTGGTTAACAGTACTTGATCAAAGATAAGCTTGAGTAGCTGGATTATTGCAACGCTCATGTTATGAGGGAATCTTGAATAAAATCTAGTAGGTTGTGCTCGGGAAAACAATCAAGTATTGGTCCCCTGGTCACTATTGCACGTCAGACTGTGTTGATAGTACAAATGAGCACTTATCAGAATTGATCATGCGAGAACAATCAGTCTGAAATTTCACTGATACCAAAAATCAATAGATAACGCTGTACTCGTGCATATACCGCCAAAGCAACGCGTTTTCAAACAACAACAATCCAGCATCTTGTATAAAATATACATTGAGTTGAAAACTGTTCATCAACTAATCACATATGTCATGCATAGTTAACTTTATAAAATTTGAAGTAGACTATATATTCAATAGGTACGTCGCTTCTTCTTCATGTTCAACGAATCATAAATGAGTTATGAAAAATCTTACAAAATATATACGAACTATGAAACCAGTTTGTCGCATGCAATAGTTATTTATAATCTGCGATCAGTATTGAAGATCTGGCAAAACATAGTCATTACTGACGCCGCTTTTTGTTATACCCGTGAAGACGGCGAACGTGTTACTGATAATCAAATTTCCAACTAGTCGGCCTGGTGTATAATCAATTTTGCAAAACCCTTCATACTACAGTCGGTTTAATCCCGAGCTGTTCAACCTAGGGACGAAATACTTGCTCATTTCTTTAGTAGGCCATGTTACAAATCGACTGATTTTCCCAAGACATGACTGTCTGTGTTGTAATTCTCTTTGAGTTGGAGTTAGCGTTGGTGCTAAAGCAGTACAATTAATCTCATCATTGTCAAAAAAAATAATTTAACCTACGATAACGAGGAAAACTGAATGGTTCAAGCTTTGATCTTATTTTAACTAACCAGTTCAGTCTTGAAAAAACAGTATGAAGGGAAAAGTGGGATTTTTAAATTTTCCCTGTTATATGTCTACGCTTTCTTGATATTGTTACATTCTGACGATGTGTTTTCCTAATTACTGTAGGAATTGGACCACGGAATGATACGTCTTATTACTGTCTCTTGACAACAAATGTAAGATTTGTTGACGAAACAACATAATCGACTAAACAACGTTGTATCTTGTTCAAGGATTTTACGTACAGATCCAACCGACTCATAGAAGGCAGAAAGTTATAAATCACAACACCGGATGATCGCAGCGACGGACCACTTAGTTATACACTTGCAAAGACTGTTTTAGTCACCGATGGTTTGAACAGATATATTGTCAAACTGCTGAGATACGTGAATCTCAGGTAAAAGTATTCGACAAATCAGTCCGTTTCTGTGCACGTAAATTTTTAAAATGTGGTTAACTTACTACAGGTTGCAATAGTTCACAAACGGTTGAGTAAGAACTTACTTATTTGCTCACCACACAGAATGGAGTATTCGATTGATGTGATCTGTCGTGTAGTTTCTAAGTAATCCGAAAGGTCACAACGCAATAGCCGGTTGATTTTGCTAGCTTCCAACTCTCCAAAATCTGTTCACTAGCGATGGTGAATGCAGAAAGAACGCAAGACTGGCAACCCGAGAAGTGCGATTTTATATTTATTGATTATTGATTAATTCGATTAGCTTGGTTTGAACGTGGACTGAAGGCGTGAAGTTGAGGAAAGTGAAGGATGTGAGTATTATGTGAAAGTTATGAAATAGAAAATACTGTAAAAAAAACTGCACCAGCTTTATGTTACTCAACTCAGCGCAAACTGGTTAGATAATTAGTTGATATTTTGAAGCTAGCCATTCAAGAGTTTGAAAGCTATGGTATCAAAGACTCGGTGGAATATGTGGATGAGTCGGATCGAATAAATATCATGAATGAATATATATGCTCTATAGATGTTCGTTATCTCTTTTTACCAATACCCCTATGAGAGGAACCATTGACTTTGTGTGTGAACGGATTGTTGTGGAAGTTACCCCTGTGTCCATCCCAAATGATTATCTGAAAACGTTATTTTTACTGTGCACGAACATTGTTCGTTTTCATTTCGTAAATACACCGCAAACTTACGTAGTAGCGATCGGGAGTCCATCAGGTCCCCTTCTCGCTAACATTTCCGTGATCATGATAGAACGGAAACTAAGTGATATCATCTTACAACTATCATACTGCTGACACTGTGTAGATGATACACTGATCTTTTCCGAATGTAAGTAGCCATCTGAATGGTTTATCCTATCGCTTAACGGTATTCATTCCAGCTTCAATGTGATGTGTGAACCAGAGACGGATGACAATCTGCCTCAATTGGACATATTTATTACACGAAGGGCCAGTGGTTCAGTAAAGCGTAGCATTTACAAGAAGCCAACATGGTCTAGTTAATATACGCATTTGACTAGTTTCAACCCGGTATAATGCAAATGGGGTGTAGTGAAAACATTGTTCATCAAAGCAAGCTGCACTCGCACACCTGATTATGTTGAGCAAGAGCTAGAAACGCTTATGACGATTCTGGAGAGTAATGGGTACCCCAGTGGTTTTATTCAACGTCACTACGAATGAAAGCCCAAGGGCAGTAAGAATGATGAGGTCCCCAAGAAACCAGTATATGTCGCATTACTCTTCCAAGAGGATATCACGACGATATGAACAACCTATCGAAATATCTCTTCGTTGAAACCTACTTGCAACGCCGCTGAATTGAGGGTCCTTAATCAAACTTGCAGGCTAACTGTGCCAACAATTGAGGCAGATCAACCTATTCGCGCCAAATCACACTGTTTACTAATCCCCATGTAAATGCGGAGGGAATTACATCGCCAGAAAGTGTAGATCTTGGATCTCAACGATGAAGGAACACGTACCTAAGTGGGTTCACAAACAGGTATCAAAACCGGACACTGCAGTCACAAAGAATCGTAAGTCCCCAGCTTCGTCAACTGAACACATCTTTTCAACTGACCACAACGTGGAATTAGTCTCAGCATCCACCATCATAGTGAGCCACCACAACTCACGCTTCCTAAAATTTGCTGAAACCTTAGCGACAAACCTGTTCAAACCTGTGTTGTGTTTACAAAACG
This sequence comes from Paragonimus heterotremus, assembly GCA_013368495.1. Lineage (NCBI taxonomy): Eukaryota > Metazoa > Platyhelminthes > Trematoda > Plagiorchiida > Troglotrematidae > Paragonimus > Paragonimus heterotremus. The sequence continues at coordinate 63,129 of LUCH01000738.1, read as the reverse complement.
ATTGGACGTTTTTGTTACCGTTGGTTTCTTTGTGCATATCCTTTCCAAGTAGTGTATACGTTAAGCTGGAAGTTTCCAGTGTCGTTGGTTATATGGTGCTAACGAACCAGTATAAAATGTTAGCATCTACCAGTGATCATCTTCAGACTGTTTTGTTCAAAATGAAATACCTGCACCATAATAATTGAAATTGACATCAGTCTTCACTTCCCCGCTTTGTGAAATCGTTGTTCTACTTGTAACCGATTGATACACATACTTGTTTCACATATCCATACTAATACGACAATTTTGCTTCACAGAAATTAAAAGGCCTTATAGAACTTGCCTATATATTTTCTCTTTGGTGAACAATTCTACCGTTTTAGATCATTTACATTCTACCTTTCTGTGGATTAGTTGGTAATGCCTTATTTTCACTTTGGGCACGATGTTTCTCTCGCTGGTTCGAATCCAATTTACCTCCAGATTCTTTACAGATGGGTCTCTGAGCTACTTCGCAAAGATTTCGATAATATGAAACAGTTGTTAAATTTTCACTTCACTTATGATTGCACTACTACACCTAACTAATCAGTAGTTGGATACACAAAGAGTAAATTTCACCGTCCCATGTTGACATGTTTAGTGGCCAAAGTGTATCAGAATAATCAGGTATAATCATTGATCGGTACATCGAACATCAGCAACGTAGTGATGGGACAGGAGTAAAGCACAGTCGACTTCCGTCTGGACTCATCACTAAGATAATCCGGCGTTTAACGCAACAGAAACAGAAAGAACGCCCATGCACTGAGAGAAATAAGGAATTGTTGTTCATATTTCAAGTTTACTGTTGTAGTGAATCTCAATGAAGTTGTAACAGACAAGGTCATTCTGAGGAATCAGCCGACAAAGGTGATCGTACGACTTCCGTCGAATAAATCTATAGATTTATTAGCGCAAAGATATGCCCAACTGTGCTTGTTTTTCCGAAAGCAAATTGGTTATGATAAACCAACCACTGAAAGTCTGATATAATACATGTGCAAATAATTATGGTCTGAAGATGCGGAATAGTAGAACGACTGTAGTTATCACGTACAAATAAATGTGAATTTTTATTAATGACAACCAGAGCTGAAAATGGCATGACGAAAAACTTTCAGAGAATAAATACTTTACTCGTGAACGTTTAATAGTACTTTCTAATCAAAGATGACTGATACCAAATTCTCAAGTCTATAAAATCACAAACAGCAGTGGATACGTTATACACCGCAAACGTTTATGCATGTGTTACACATAGACGAACGTCATTATACGAACACACACCTCGCATCTAGAACATGTAATGGCTTTTAATAGGTGAAAATGAATTATACATTTTCTTACTTCACATTTCCAGTGTAATGTTAACTTACATGATTTTTGAAGCTACGAATAAGGCATCGGACTTCGAACTGCCATAGAGCTTAAGGTTATAAATTTCTTCTCGAAGAAATTCGCATTTAAATCAGAATAAGACTAATTCTAAACATTAATTTTACCCCGTTCGTTGATTCCATCATCTCTGCTGGTTGAACTTAATTAATGATTCAGATCATAAGCAATAACTATTACACAACAGTAATCGGCCATTCTCAGACGAAACGGTCTCGACGTTACGGGACTTTTACTGCAGCGTCTGGCTCTAAACGAAAAGGACATGTGGCTGAGCAGAGTATATGACCTGGACCATAACCGAACGGTTGCTGAGGGGATACTGACACCGTTAACGTCTAGTAAAACAAATGAGTTCGATGATTACGTGCGTCACATTGTGGCCGAAAGACAATAAAAGAAGACACAAAAACTGCGGAAGTAACTCAACCCAATCAAACCCGAGACTGAATTTCCGTGAAATCCTGAGCGGTGCATGCACACTTCCTCTTATTTGCTTTCGGACCAATTTGTTCTCGAAGTATTATCGCTAGCACCAAAATTCTGTTGTCTTAAGGACAGATTTAGGCAGTTAGAAACCCAAGTTGAAAACCGTTATGATCAATTGAGTGATCTCCAACCATCATCAGCTGTTAATGCTGAGATGTTCTAAGTAACCCTAGTTCAATCTTGCCATCAGTTTCTGACCAAAACATTATTGGCTAGGAACCCACTGATGTGGGAGTAATTGGCTTCACTGAAGTCTCTAAGATATAGTGAGAAAATTTCACCTAGACCTAACAAAGGCGCTGGAATCATCACTTTAGATGAAGCGGATTAGTTAATTAAAATGGATGCATTGCTTTGCGATAAAGCCAAATTCATTAGCGTGCAAAATGAGAAGGACAAAAGAAGTTATTTAGAGATAATTAACAGAAACAATCAGATGTATGAAGCAGAAGAACTTGATAGGTTCTGCCACTTTGAAAGAATTAGACTAGTGGGCACTTTAATTCCTAAACTCCACGGATTACCCAATGTACAGAAAAACGGTGTACCACTAAGACCGATTTCAGAAATGCGCAAATTTTCGTAACACGCAAAGGAAAAATTGTTTGCTGCTGAACGTAAGAAGCAAGTCCCTATTATTGATTGATTTCACATCCACCTTCACAAATTATCCACTTACTGAAACGATTGAGGTTCTAGGACGGTATATTGGAATTAGTGTCAACTTGGGAATACCAGTAGAAGAAATAAAGCAGTCACTATATCGCTGCACATACAACGTTCAGTGTAAGCTCTCCGGCAGGTCAAACCATCATAAAGACGGGGTGACAATGGGGTCGCCACTAGGCTCATTGACGAAACTAAAGTGTGGTTCATTAGTTGACCAATTAAAATCAGTCACCTCTTTAGAAGCGTTAAGTAGACGATTTGATCTGTGTGACAGATGGATCTATACTCTTCTGTGAGATATTGACTCATTTGAACTCTTCATTAGCGCAGAAAGAAGACATTACATTTACTCTCACCAGTCATAAACGTAAAACATGCAAGTTATATATGACAGACAATTAGAGATAGGGTATCGACACGCAGACAATCACACTACGAATTATGTCATCACCACCACGGCAACCCTAAGGCTGCTTCACCCACTTTTGTGCACATAGCGCCGGCTTGTGAGCTCTAATCAGCAAGGTTTCGCTAAAGGCTTCGGGTTCTGATGACGTAACAATATCTTGAAAGAGTTAAGTGGGACCACCTGGTGACCTGTTATCATGAGGTGGCCGGCAATCGATGATGCGGGGGTTCGAGTAACAGATTTACCGGTTTCCGGTTGTTGTGGCACGCGCCGTGTTAACCTGTTTAGGACGTGTTCGGCCACACGCTGAGATAGTCGTCGGTCTGTTCAACCTATGTAAACGTCACCGCAACTGCAAGTGAACTGATAGACAACGTGGGAGACAAAATGGTCAGACAAACTGCATTCGCGATCGTGTAAAACGGGTGCTTTGGTGGTTTGAATCAAAACGATAGACAAAAATAGACATTTTACCCTTGAACCCAAATCACCCGCAGATATGGCTTTCCTAGACGTGCTCGTGTCTTATCGCGAGAATGACACGATACAACAGAAGGACGTAACAGTAGACAAACTTCAGTAGTTTTGTACCACTAGGACGAAATTGGCTCCTAAGCCGACCTCCGACAGACGGGGCCACGAAAATTTTTCCAACAAAAGCGTTAACGAGGAAAGAGTTTATATTTAATACACTCGTTGAAAATCCCCAGCCGGAGTAGTTTATTCGTAAACATATGCTAATGAGCGCTAAAGTTGACAAACCACAAACTGCATACAAACTGTCTGTCTATATTTCCGTGCCATTCAGTTGTGATGATGTCGCTGAGACTGCAAACAAGAGGCTTACTGTAGTAAGCAATAAAACACATTTTGCAACTCACCTGGACTTTCGGTTTACTTCCACGTCAGTATTACGCTTCCAGCTGGAAGAAATATAGCGTGTTCATGTCACCTCCTTTTTGTGTACCGTTTCGTTTGTTCTTGTGAAACGATCTACACGGGCCACCTAACACGGCAATTACCTGAATGCATTCGGGAACACAAACCTGTGAAGCCGACGCGATAATATATAAGACACTGTTCGTCTGCGGTCGCTACGCATTTGATCGAGTCAAACCATGCGATTCGCACAAGCCAATCTATCAAGCATGTGGGATAAAACTGAAACAGGTCAAATGTCGTGTACTAACAATTACAGAGGCCATTGCAATTTGCCTGCATTCACCAACACTATGCGCCTAAAACCGGCTAGTCAAAACGTTCAACCTTCCATGGCCGTGTACGCAAACGTAGGGTAAAATGATTGCATAGGTGTGATGCTTACCTCGCAGATTTCCTACAATTCACGTGAGAAATGTTGTGTAATCAAGTCTCGTGACCCAAATCGGACAGAACCTGCTGACTGACATCTCTCAACTCAGTGCCGTCTTATATGCCACCCCCATGGGACCCATATATATATAAACATATAACTGATGAGTAGTCGGGATTTCGTTGAATTCAAGTTGAACATCACCCACAATTGATCGCAGCTGTCGCATTCCCATAGACTTTGCAGTCGACCCCTTTCGAACAGAGGAAGCATTAGACTCAGGTTTTGCTCTCATTAGAGCTCGTCAATAGTGCATGTCCTTGCCACTGTCGGGACAAGAACTCCGGCCACGCTGTTCGTCAGGAAACCGTGTTCATCACTGCTCCACTGAAGTTACATTAGGCACGACCGAATTATCATATGTGAGCGCTCGACCACTTTCTTTTGTGAGTTATGATCAGGTTGCCCGATCGTCTAGATAGGAGACAGTTACTGTCTGTTAACTTCAATCGATGACCCGTCGAATAGGACTTCTGTCCAAGTTGAAATCACAGAAATCATTGACTTGTTGAGCGATATTTGATTACTGATTAACAATTATCAGAGCGAGTCACCCGACACATTGCGAAGTGTTTGAAACAACATATGACGCACCAGCCTCATCTTAGTGCACTGACGGCTCGAAATCCAACATCATCGGCTGCTAAACACCTTATGACAACAGATCACCAAGGGGCGATACTAATCCGAACATATCAACCGACGTTATGCGCGCAAAAGTGGTTGAGGCAACTTATCGGGTTGCTATGGTCGTGATTACACAATACCTGGTATGCCTGTGGGTCTGTCTTATACCTGTCTGTCCTTTTCTGAATGTTTTATACAACTGGCAAACTTCACGTTTGCGACTAGTGAGTGGAAATGAAATGTTAGCATATCGCAATATGTCTTCTATCTGCTCTGATGAATTGGTTAAAAGGAACTAAGATTTTTAAAACGCTTTATCACTTTATCTTTTACGCATTGGCAGAAAACAGTTTTATAATTAAAGTAAACAGGTAATTTAGCCTTTGCAGGTATATTGATGTTTATGATTTTGTTTTCTGTTGCACGCAATTCCAATCCTGCAGCACCAGTATCATCTGTGCAAATTCTTGCAAATGTGCGTATCAAACAGGTAACTAGATTGCTTTCCTGAGGGAGCGGTACAAAACTACCGGAATAAATGTACTGACTAGTCCAACTACCTCCTGCGTGTATGGCGTGTTGAACTGAGCCATCAATTTAATGACGTGAACGAGTATCCAGAAAGCCTAGTTGGTAGTTCATTTCAGTCTGCAGCGAAAATTACAAATTTTGGTGTACGCCGTGGAATTTGGCCGAGATATCATTCGGACTTACGTTGTTTCGAGTACACGAAAGAAGTCAACGCACCTATTATAAAATTTGCTTTGGTCCACCGCTGAACTAATTTGTTCGCCTTCCGATGTTGCCGAGAAAGTATCTGCACACAATGGTCCCACAGGCGGTCCCATTTGTCCGGAAATCCTTTCATTGAGCGCTAGCTGTACGTTTCATGTGCACAGACAGAGTCACGTTTTGAGATCGGTCGTTGTTATCTGGATATCTATGTCATCATTCTCGACAAAATCACATAGGTAATCTATGGTCTCCCGTAGGGGAACGTTGGCAATTATAAATCCGACGTCGAGAGAAAATGAATGCCCAGCGAAATTGATATGTTCGATTGCGTTCACAAGATTGAGTGAGTTGCCAAGGCTGCGTGTCGAAAGTCTAATGTGAAATGTAAATGAAGGAATGGATTAAATTATTCGGCTAAACGAATCCACCTATGTTGTTCACGAAGTTTCCACCACAACTGTAAGTCACTTGATAGATTGCGTGAAAGACACAACATTTTAGCGGATTTATTATTAGACAAAACTAACTGGTGTCTTTTCCATTAGAGTAGAAAAAGTTGGCAGTTACTGGGTTGCTAGTTACCAAACAGCATTTGGAAGCAAATATTAAGCGCGTTAATGATATATTATTTGTATAGCAAGCTTACGGTTCCACATTTGATGCAAACTGAAAATGCAGGCAATTACAAATATGCATCCTATATCGAGACAATCGCTGCGCCCGATGTTTCGTTTCGGGACAACCACTAATTAACAATTAGCCATTCAGCACAGTTTAAGCCGCCATATCTGTTTGGGATACGGTTTTCGCCTACACCCGGTTAATTGCTTGATGTTAAAATCCATGTATGTTTTAACATATCACATGAGGACCAACGATGTGCTCTCGATCATCATCACCATAATAGCCATGAGCCTGACCAAAAGGTACTGTGGCTCGGGCCGCCGCTCGCCGTCAGCAGTGACGTGGAATTTCCCAGAAGAAAACGTTACTGAGAAGGTTGAAAATTATTAAAAGAAGACTGAGAAGAACTAGAAATGGTATGTATACAGGGACGCCATTTACTGCGACACATCACTATCTTGGATAGCGTCTCTCATCAGCGGTTTGAGTGATCTCGAGGACCCCATCCAGGCAGGCAATACCTATCCATTTTTCTTAATGGAGCAGTCAGGGTCTTCATATTTCACGACCACGTTGTTGGTTGACCACCACGCAGTTTTACCAAACTGTTGGTGGCCTCAACATTTAATGCCCGGTAAGGTAAAGGATCAGATGACATACGCAGTACGTGACCCAACCATCGCAAGCTGTGCAACGTAATTAGTCATCCAATTGATCACGCATCCCGAGCGTCCGGAATACTTGTCGGCGCAGTGCTACATTACTCACGCGATCAGCCCACTTAATGTAGGCCAATTGGCGAAGACAACGATGGTCAAACACAGCAAGTCTATTGAT
>LUCH01000738.1:38970-52636 GCA_013368495.1 Paragonimus heterotremus | reverse complement strand
ATAACAAGTGTTTTTCAACTGTATTGGATAATACGCCGGCGGTCACGGTCAACCGTTTGGCGGTCGGAGTGCTCTTTGTTTGAGGGTACATTTTCGATCCTCCCTGCTTCCTGATATGGAAGACAACAGTGCCGCAACTATGAAAATAGTTCTGCTGTATGCCCATAGAATCGTGCCTCACTGCCTAAGCACTCCTACGCGGTCAGTAATGCGATATACAATCCTATGGGTTTAACTGCTTTTCGTCTGACTGCTACCCTTTGGCCTGTCTGAACAGGTTGTACCTGGAAGGGCCGGAGTCCTAGTCAGCACATTGCGCTGGATCAAAACATTACACAAACCCGACCACCTCGGCAAGGTGGCAGTATATTTCGGTAGATCGAAATTGTATTTTCATGCACCCATAAATCAATTACTTCCTCGAGAACACTATTTTAAAGACAGATGGTTAAACGCGCGAATCAAAAAAGAAATGTTTGGAATGAACAGTGGGTTTTCCATGCTATTCGTTAATCGCTATTGAAGGCATGCAAACCCGTGAAAATCAAATAAAACTTTTGAATGTATGGTTCACTTTTTCTAAATATGCTGCGATTACGGTTGGCATCGAAATTGTTGTTAACATTATTTTCAGTACGACAAATGATTTGCAATGACATGTTTGGGCGTTCAGCGTGTGTCGATTTAAAAAACAACCGCGAATGTATCACCGCCTTTGAACGAACCAAATTCGAGAGGGAATATAAGATCCGGATACGGAATTAAGTAAAACTTATCCCGACTACAAATCCAAAAATGTTAACTTACAGTACTCCGCATGACACTGAAAAAACGATTGATCATCTCGTTCGCAAGTGCACTTCCAACGAACCGAACAAACAGAGCGTACAGACAGAAACGTGTTCAGAGAGCGAAACATCAATTGCATTTTTTTGTTATTGCGCAGTTGAATGAACAACTAAACATCACGCCTTGTTTTCAAAGTGAATAAAATTTGGAACAAATGAGAAGAGTAAACAAGCCATGGTCTTCAGAGCTATTTCATATTGTAGTCGTCTATTAGTTGCTCTCTGTCAATCGGTTTTCCCTCGACAGGCTTTCCAGAGATTACCATATCATCACATTCAGAACGACCAGTGAACATAGCAAAATAGACAGCGGTGTTTGAAATGGTACGACGTTTTGTGGATTATGATTCATCAGTAACTTGGGTGAAACAGCAATTCATTAATTATGACCAAACTAAATTCACAGCTGAATGAGTTAAGCCGATATACGAAAATATGTGACGTGAATCCAGATGAGTTTCTTCGGCGAAAACCTTACTGCATAGGTGACAGATGGTCGGAAGAGGGGCAGCCAGCGAACTCACGTGTTCTACTCGGTGACTGACATAGAAATCACTAGGCTTTGAAGCATGAGGACAGTCTATGCTGTGATCGTTCACCCAGCCTCTATCGCATTATACACTACAATGGTGGCAACATTTTGGCGAGAAATGTTGGAAGTCCATCCTGCCAACGGAGCTAGATTGAAAGATAGTGTGACAAAACATTAATGTAATTTGAAGTTGATAATATTTGCACATTATAGATTTGTTGTATGAATGGCAATGGAACGTTAATATCAAGAAAATCGATAGTCTTTCAATCCGCATGTTGTTATGGTGTACCTGTCATTGAATGCATCCGTCTCAACTAACTAAACACGGTTGTCAACATGTGCACTTTGTATGCAGGTCGTCCAGACAACTGGCCCAAGATCAACGGAAAATGTAACATGGATATTGTGATCTAACGAAACGTGGCACTCTGTCGACCGTGATAAAAAGTCACCATGAACTATATCTTCAATTACACTAACTTCTCAAACCGAACACGTCCACTCAGATTTCTAAAATGCAACCAATAAATTTAACACGGTTTGCGGTGTTCAACAATGGATGTGGGCAAATTGAAACAAAATGCCTATGTGAACTCTGTCATTTGTGTTCTGCAAGTGACAAATCAGTATACTTTTATTTGGTGGCTATCAAGATGGAGAGAATGGCCAGGGTATTAACCGGATTTGAACTGGCAATCGAATTGACATGTCGAGTAAAGTCAATTCTTTACCATGTGAACTGTAGTTTCCACGGTTTAATCTGTAGTTGTTTGGCCTCACTCTCATGTCAATTGACATCGAAACTGTGTCTGTAGATATAAACTGATGAACAGTATCACTAAGATGGTAATTGGCGAAATTCGTTGCACGAACAGGCATTACCTTGTAATTCTTCACAGTGAAGTCAATGGAATTGATCTGAAACCAGAAAAATCAAATGTTTCACTCACTTTGTTGACGAGCCGGTTCCTCGTTAGGGTAGATGACATGCCACAGATTGACATTATTAACAACTGGCGACAAACTAAGATGACATTTTGGTTTTTACGGACATTGACCATTTTGATTCATTTTTCCATCGTCTTACTTCTATTTATCCGAACCTGTCCTTGTCTCACAAAAGGGAATCAAATCGCAGTTCAACTTCCCTACAACTACTCATCACTAGGCGTGAGGATGGGACACTACAGCGATCGGTCCATTGCAAAGCAACATGGGGCGGATTATATCTTCAATTCTCCCGCTTTTCTTAGATAGCATACAAGAAGGATTTGGTCAAAACCTTATTTCATTGGGCCTGATAAACTGGAGATGGAAAAAGAAATGCGGAGAGAAACGTTGCTGGCAAACGGATATCCTGAGATTTTCATCGAAATTCATAGCAGGGTGACCACATGCAGTGAGCTAATACAAACAGCTCAAAATAAAGATATATTCTTATTTTTGCAATTCAGAGGTGAACATCTGGCAAACGACATCAAGTATACATCGCAATGTGTCTTATCTCATACGTATACAGCTTCCTAATTACGGTCAGTTCAAACCAACAAAGCTTCCGTTCTACACAATTTCGAACGTAGTTTGTCTGGCCATTCTGTCTCCCACGTTGTATATCAGTTCACTTGCAGTTTCGGTTACGTTTACATAGGCAAACCAGACCGACAGCTATCTCTGCGAGTGGCAGAACACGTCCGAACTGGTTAACAACTCATGACACGACCAGCTGAAACCGATGAATCCGCTACTGGAAGCTCCGCATCTTCGATTGCCAGACACCTCATGATAACAGATCATCAGGTTGACCTACGTCAACAGAACCTGAAGATACCGGGCTTTAACAAAGCTGTGTTGATCAGAACTCACTAGCCGGCGTTATGTGTACAAAATTGGTTGAAGAAACCCACAGGGTTGTCGTTAAGGTGATGATATCATACGTGGTGTGACTGTAAACATGTCCATATCATGTCCATCTCCATGTGTGTGTCATAGACAACTCGCAATTTTTACGTTTGTGACTGACCAGAGTAAACGAAATGTTGACAAATTGCCACATGTCTTCTTTCTGCACTAATGTAAAAGCATGGTGACCCAAGGGGGCCAGATAATTGTTATAGACGAGAAAGAGGAGATAGCTCAGAATCGAACAATAGGACCTTTACTACAGCTCAACTGTATGTTCGAGAATTCTGAATCGGCCCAACCAAATTAGCAGTGTTTGGTGAAGTAGAAGTTCACGGAACTGAACAGCCTGCACTGTGTGTCAAGGATTATGAATTTTATTCACCGGTACAATGTGATGTACTCAATTGAACGTAAAATGAAATCAATAAATGTAATATGCACTATTTTACTCATACCGGCTAAGCCAGTTCAGCGATCATCGCCCAATATGAAGTTTTCCATGTCAACGCCCTCATCCAGGTAAAATACTGTGCATCTGCAGCAGATAAAGAGATAAAAAGAGATCATACACACATCCAAGAAGATCACGACGATCATTGTTGTATGACAATTGCATCGGCGGATTTTCCGCTAACGGAAACTGTTCTTAATTGAACGACTTCACAAGCAACATTTTCAGAGGGCTGGCAGGCTTTCAGGCACCTTCAAGTAAAACAAGAATGTAGATTCCATCTGATTCTGAGGAGCTATACTTGAAGTACATTCAACGAATGCGTATCTACTGCACACATGTAATTCAGAGGAACGATGTTATGAACGATGTTTCGTACTGTGATAATTATGTAAAAGATCTGCTATAATAGCCGGTTAGTGCGCTTCCAGACACCTGTGTTTTGTTGTGCACATGAAATACACGAAAAAAACAGGCTCATGGGATCGAAACAAAATCGGCTTGTGAGCCGTTGCCGATGGTAGAAAATTCCATTCTGACGGATTACTTTGGAATCCGGGTGTGGACAGTGTGATCGAATGTTGTCTCTGTCTCCAGGATCTTCGGAACCGTATGCTTCATATACAGCATGCTGACGGTTAGTAGTGTCAAGTAGCAGACAAGGGCTAACGTCAACTTGTACGTCGGAATCGTCAGAAAGACGGACTCTTTACTACCAAAACAACGTTATAGTTCAAGGCTGTATTGTATCAAAGAAGAGAAGTGTTATCTGTGGCCTTCTATATTCTGGGGGTTTTCACAGAGTAATACACCTCAATCTAGATAACACATTTTAACAGGCAGTCCACTCCGATTTAGATTACGCTGCACGTTGCATTTATCATGACATCTGTATATGGGAATATGGTCAACTTAGACATACTGACATACGCTGTCTTGTTATTTCGCAGCTGAGTGAACAACATATCATCACCCCTTGATTCCAATTTGCTTGAAAATTGAAACAATTGGTAAAGATCAAACACACTATCCTTTCCAGAAATATCAATCGGTTTGCCTCGTTCTTAGCCTTGGCACATATCCCACATGACAATCAAGCACCTCGTTCGGAACGCCAGGGAAGATTTCAAAATAAATACGGGCGTTTGAAATGGCATGACGTTTTGTGGGTTACGCTTTATCCACAACCTGAGTAAAGAATAATTTCTCAGATATGACCAAACTAACGATTCACAGTTGAATGAGTTCAACAAGTAAGTGAAAACGCGTGTAATTTATCAACGTGAATCCTAATACGATTTTGTCGTACCACTTAATATTCAGCCAGCAAATGGTCAGATGAAGGGTAGTCAGCGGAATCATGTGTTCTACTCGGTAACGGATATGGAAATCACTACCTTCTGAAGCGTGTGGACAGTCCATAATGGGGTCGTTCACCCAGCCTGGATCGCATTCTCCACTGCTCTAGCAACAAGGTATTGCCAGGCAAAATTGAATGGTATCTCTACCGACGGAGCTAGCTCGAAGAATACCGCACAACTATATTGAAATACTTTGACAGTAACTGTATATGTACATTATAGACCTCTTGTTGCGTAAGTGGTAAAGAAACGTTAATGGTTAGAATATCGATAGTCTTTCCATCCGTATGTTTTTATGGTGCACCTGTCAGTGAACGGATCGGTTTCAACTAACTAGACACGACTGTCATTATGTACCCTTTCTATACAGCACATCCAGACAACTGGCTCAAGATCATCAAAGGAAAATGTGACAGATTGCGTGATTTGCCAACACATAGTATATTGCTGAGCATGATAGCAGTTAATCATGTACTATTTCTCAAATTACATTAACTTATCAAGCCGAACAGGTCCATTCAGATGTGTATAATGCAACCAATAAATTTGGCACGATTTGAGGTACTCAACTAGACATGTAGGTGAAGTGAACCACAATGTCTATATGAATTCTGTCATATGTTCTACAAGTGACAAACCAATATGCTGTTATTTGGCGGTCGTCAAGTTGGCCAACTGCTCCCACTGTTCCTCTTCAAAACTATTATCAACAAGGTGGAATGGATCACGAGGTGAATGTAGAACAGACTCATTTGTGGAAACTCAGGATTTCGACTGGATTCGAACTGGCAACAAAATCGGCATATGGAAACAGGCCAATTTCCTGTCGACTGAACTGAGGTGTTCATGGCTTAGTACCTAAATGTTTAACCTCACTAACATGTCAATTTTTGGAGCCCCAGTGATGCAACAGCCGAATAAAAAAATTTAATTCTGTGCCTTCTCATTCTCCGCACACACTTAATGTGTGTGTATGTGCGTGAATAACAGTTTCTCCAGTGATGGCTAACAGTGTGCTGATGAAGATGATCACGGAATATTTGTCCCCTTTTTGCCGGGCAAGTCATTCTGATTCGCTCACTGGCAACGTTTGGTTGATTTATATAAGCATGTATAATAACACAGATTCCAAATTTACGATACCAACATGTTGTTACATATTATGAAGCGCCACCTCGGTTGAGTGGTGACGGCAGCAAAAGGCAAGCGTTTTCCATGATCCGCATTTTAGGACGGTGCATCACGGGGCCAGAAGGATAGACCTGAAGTAAAAGCAAGTGCAACATCTAACCTACTGATGTAAGAGCCAACGGTGACTACCTAGGAACACAGATAAGGAGCCTACCGAAACACTCCTACCAAGTATATTTCTAAACTTCACATAGTCGCAGTCCAAAAAATCCAAACCGACTATTTGAGAACAGGACAACACAATGTCACGTTTATCAGATTGCTAAACGTAGCCCCAAATGAGTGGTTATATGATCCGAGGTTTATACATATGAACAGCTTAGTTCCACACAGTCTGCGAATTTGTCAAACCACACAATAAACAGACTGAATTGTTCTCTATAGAAGTTGATTGGCATTTCTCAGATTGTCTTCGTGATCCGTCATTGGGCAGCCCCACGTGAAACTACGTTCTCAACGGATTAGAGACTGGGATTGAGAAAAACCATGAACTGGAGGCCGAACGATTGTGTTCCATTAATGTCAAAACCTTGCTGGTTTCCAGGACATTGACTATATCTTCCCATAATAGAGTATTGGAAACGACTGCGGTTAAAAATGTATTTGCAGATATGGATTGATGAATAGTAATTAGTGCTATTTGTTCCCCAAACAAGCAGTATCTTGTATTTCTCTGCAGTGAAGTCCATGAAATTAATGTGAGACAAGAGGAATCCTGAGTTTTACCTACTTCGTTGACAAGCCGACTGCTCGGGCGGCTTGAGAATATGCCAGAGATTGACATTAATAACAACTGACGACAAAGGGAGGAAACTTCGAGGAGCCACGTAAATATCGTAGACGAAGAAGAGAAGATATCTCGGAATCAAACCACAGGAACTTTACTATGGCCCAACTGGATGCCCGATAATGCAAAATTATCTCAGCCAACGTAGCAGTGATTGGTGAAGTAGGAGTTAATAAAACTGGACAGCAAAATACTGTGCCTTTTCAGAGGGTGAACAGATAAAAAGAAAGGCACACGTATACACTTCCTGGAAGATCAGGATGAGCATTTTTTCGAGTAATTGTTGAACCGGCATATTTTTCGCCCATGGAAATTGCTTTTAGTTGAGTAACTTCAGGCTCAGCATTTTCAGAGGGATGACAGGCTATTAGGCACCGCCAAGTGAACAACAAAATGTCCATTTCATCCAATCCAGAAGTGGTTGAGAGCTCACATATGATAATTCGGTCGTGCCTAATGTGACTTCAGTGGCGTACTGTTAAACACGGTTTCCTCACGAACAGCGTGGCCGGAGTTCCAGTCCCGGCAGTGGCAAGGATAGACACTACAAACGAGGTTCAGTGAAAGCGAAACTTGAGTCTAGTGCTTCCTCTGTTCAAAAGAGGCCGACTGAAAAGTCTATAGGAATGCGATAGCTGCGATCAATTGTGAGTGATGTTCAATTTGAAATATTACCTAAAGTTTTATCATATCGACTCAATCTGTTCGATTGAACGGGGACTGTTGATGTGCTGAGGATGCCTTCGAAAAGAATTAACGGAGGGTAAAACGATCTTATCTTTTGTCACAGATGGCCCTTGTTTGCAGTGAATGGCTAATTCCGAGTCAAATCAATGTTACACTCCATTCAATCCAAGGGCAAATATACCTACTTTTAGCATACTTACATTTTCGACAGATGAAACACAATGAACTATGTGAGTTTGAGTTATGTATTTTTGGTGTAAATTAATTCCACAAACTTATGTACTTTTGAGCAGAGCGGGTGGTAGAGCTTGTACACAAACTGTGAGGTGATGTATGCAATTATGCTGCGGTACTCGATATTTCACCGTTTCCCACTACTCAAGTAAATTCCTCCTACAATTTTGACCAAATGGATACCGGTTGTGCAAGAAAATATTACACAAAGTCTGATCACTGAAAATTTCATATTGACTGGAAGATTGCGTTGATGTTGGTTGCTGGGGTACTTCCATGGCACTAATGAAAGACTGCCTGTTATCGGCCTGTTGGCATGCCAGATTTAGAAGCATGCTGTCCGTTCTGTTCCACACAGCTATAATTCCGTGTTTCCCAAATGTTATTTACGCCAACCAACGGGGAAATCCTTTGGTTTACAACTCCTGAATACTATTCTGACATGAACTTGACTATCATATCAGGCAGCGTTATAAATAGTACACCGTTACAAAATAACGTATATTCACTCAAATCTTATACAACATTCAAATTATTTTCTCACCAATACGTTTGTCCGATTTCGTTGTGAACAGTAAAACTGTTCACTTTCATTGCTTGTATTTGCTGGGAGATTCTTACATTTATCGTGTTGCTTGTTCGAATAACGTCGGGCTCACCAATTTGTAGGTTACTAACCGAATATTAACTCATAAACGGCAATATTCAGTTCAAAACGCAATCACTGAATAGCTCGCTACAGGCATTTCCAATCTATGTGGAACAGAAACAAAATGGAGAGAAGACGCGCGCACCAAAAATGTATTGCTAAGCAGCAACAATTCAAACAAGTGGCATTCATTCTGTACAAGAAAAGGTGTCGCAAAAAACAAAGTATGAAAATGTGTACAATACCCTGTACTCTTATTACGCTATGCCACTAATAATCGCACTCTATCGGAAGTGATCTTCACAGCTGCGTCCAACAATGTCCATTAATGTTATTGTGTTTTATCAGTAAACTGTACTACATCATTTTGAAGTATTTTTATGTTACGACTTGTTCGTACTGCATAAACTATATCAGTCCTCTGATCGCACATCTCATAATTGAATTGCGTTCTCGCTTGTTCCGTGAACGCAAGTCAACGAGCGAATTGACGGATTTATGTATTTATCACTTCATAGAAAATAGGTGAAAATGTGAGCTCTGTCTACAACTCGAACGGGTCAAGGCAATAAGCCCACCGAAAGTTAGCCAGAATGAAAACATTTCCATCCATATAAACATGTATATTCCTGCCGGGACAAAAAAGGACACGTGAGCTTCTTGTGGCGGTAGCTTCCGGGAAAACGTTTCCAACTTTGCCTGGTTGTGAAAGTTTTCGTGGAGGAATAACCAGCTGCCTGTAATGTGAAACAGGTGTATCGGTAAAAAACACTACTCCTGGGAAACTTCGCATGATCGCTGCTGACATTTGGCTTCCGTGTATCTCGTGCAAAGTATCTGTTTCAAATGAAACAGATTACGATGATGCACTGAGTGATGTGCTCCATGATTTAATAATTGCCCAATAGTTTGACACAATCTTCTTATATACGACCACAACATACAGTCTTGTATGTGATTTACCATAAAACTCGCAATGAAGCCATTAGTACGTCAACAGTTGGCCTGAGTAGTAAACATTATTCCACTGGTTATCAGTCAAATCGTCTCACTAGTAACTTATACCAAATTACGAAGCATTATTATGAATGCAACCGTCAAAAGTATGTTCTGAAGATGCGCACTCCAATTTCTTCCCAAAATTGATTCCAGGCTTGCCTATCATGCGCACCGAATGTGGCTATCTTCATGGACACATTGAAGAAAGACAAAGACGGTAAGCTCATATCGAACGGTATATTCTTAGATTTAACTGAATCTTTCAAAATTGTTTCACATAGTATAAAGTTTAACGTTTTCGATGACAATGTTTATGCTATTTGGTAATAGATCTTCTTGAGATACCCTGCGTTTGGTGTTTGATCTCCCTTTTAGTTACCACTACGTCATCCATTATTGATTATTCAGCTCGATGACCTTCTATATACTATATGAGGTGTTGACCTTTACTATGTCAGCTGTCTAGAAGTCTAGATTATGGGTGATCTCGACGCATCACTGATAAATCTAATCACGATTCAGCGCAGGTTGATTGACTTGACTCTCGTCATAAATGACAAAAAGTGTGTAAACGCTTTAGTCAATGATGATTGTGGAAATACTTGCTTGATGTACAGTGCACAGAGTACAGTATCCTTCATGAAACCATTGATCTGAAGAAAGATCTATGTATTTATGTGTCGTCTAACACACCTGTCATCACGGGGAGTTGTTAATAGCGCTATTTACTCTCGAGAAAATAAAACGGATGCTTACAGTATAAGCAAAAACGTGTTTCAAACAATTGTTAGGATTTGCTGATGGCAATTTCTGAGATATTGGAAATACGCACCATAAAGAACTTATTGAACAGTCTGTAGACAGGGACAGCGATCCCTGCAACAATCATTCGCTGATATGGATGGCTTATACCTGCAAGTCAGATGCGACCTGATGTTTGCCTATAAAATATTGAATCAGCTTTCGCATATTCCGAAGCGTATACTCAGCGCAGATACTTGTCACCTGAGTCAGTCATTGAAGTTAGGAAACCTGATGATAGAATGAGCCCTAGCTGGAAAAGAATACCAGAATCCGTGATATATGCACGACTGGAAGATTATTTTGATGGAACATCTATACGCACATTCGTCATACTGGCAAAAGTTCCAAATCGGATTGGCTGAAGTGACACATTCGAAACGAGATAAAACATATAACAACAAAGTAAGCACATCTTTATCCCCCGAAGCGCGGTTGTTTCGTTTCTGACTGTCAAGTCTAAGCCACCGCTCCCTTGTAGTATCCAGTCTGTTCTGTCATGTTAAGTGTGCACACACGGTCGACATGTGCGTAACCGTCCGATAGGCTTGTTTGCACACTTCATCATTCTTCGAATGTCGTTACCCTCGTATACTTGTGACTGACTACTCATGTTTGGATTGGGTCAAACGGAACTTGCGTCTCTCCACGTGTATCTCTACCTGCCAATACATACTGTTATCAACGTACACTAAACTGTGTTGCCGCAGTACCAGACCTTTCGCTCGGGGTACAAAACTAGGCACCGCCTGTACATACCTTCAATAGTCTGGTTTACTGCGATCCCTCGATCAAATCTGGAACGGCTCGATAGTGAAACTCACCGTTAAATGGTGGGCATCAATAAGACTTGAAGACGGTTTGTTGGCCACATGTTCACAAAGTTACCTTGTGGAACAGTGTGGTCATCCTCACAGTAAGATTTTATTCGATGAAGTTAAAGCCATTTTATGAACACCTCAGCATGACGTTTGTTTGTTGGTGCGCTATGAATGGGCTTTCTAGTAGCAAAACAGCGCAGGGCGTGTACCAATAGACACAATATAATGCACACTAAACTACGTGCTCAAAACGTACACCGGTTGTGTATTACTTTCATCACGAAACGCATACACAAAACGCGGAATACTGAACATCTCGCATTGGTGTGCATAAGCCTGCATGCATTCGTCGTGTGGTCCACATGGACTTCATCAGTCCAAAGGACGGTAAGGTCACGTGTTAGTAGGGTCATCCAAATATTTGAAAAGTTGTTGCTTATGCTTATTAACGTGGTGTTATGCATGAAGTGGGAACTTAATAATCCATGCATTGAAACCAAGATCATAATCGAACATGTAGTATTCGGCTGACGTTTGTTCTCACAGAAAGAACATTTTGGGCTGAGTATGATAAAAACACGTTCGTGATTATATCTCCATGATCATGGATTCACGGAGTGGAGAGGCATTTTCAATTCCCGAGATTACATAGTTCATGCGGGTATCTGATATTAAAGTCAGCAATTGAGGTTGTAATGCGTACTCAGCAGTTAGTCAAACTAAAATAATCGGCCATTATTCAAAGTGCATGATTCACGTTGTCATGTCAGTTGGTTAGTGTTCACCAACCTCTCAGATTCTTTATGTAACACATTATTGAAATATATGAAAAACTAGAAGTAGATGCATGGACATTCTAATTGAGTTTCTATCCACTCTGATCCAGCAGGAAGTTAGAGCCACGTGCCATTAGCATCATTAAGACCTTTGAAGTGTTCCAGTTTATACTTTCATACTTGGTGTTATGCATGCAGTTTGAATGTATTCATCCGTTCATTGAAACAGGGAACACAACTGAACATCTAGTATTCGGCTAGTGTTTATTATCAAAATAATAATATTTTGTGTTCAGTATGGTAGAAATACGTTTATGATTATATGTTCGTGACCTTAAGATTTTCGTGAATCCACAAAGTAACGGTGAATTTCTAGTTCCCGATATTATCTGTTTCATTCAGATATCTGATAATAAAGTGTTTACGTGACACATTGTTAAGATATATGAGAAGAGAATCCGGAGGTGCGTGGACGTTTTCATTGGGTTTCTATCCAGCTCGGTTCAGCGGGGTGACAATCGTACCTATCGAATTGAAGTGTTCATACCTAAGTTCCTCCCAAACGAAAACCATAATCAGGCAATGGCTTCTACCAAGTCAGGTGACCCAAGACTTCCCATTGAAATGCTCACAACAGACATCGTGACGTGAAGTACTTTTCACAGAAGCTGTCTTGCCTATGAAAGAACAAGGCGAAAATAACTCCTGTGTTGTTTTACATGATTTTATTGGGGACAGTTACAAATGAACAACCTATTTGGAACAGGAATTTGAATGTGTCGATTACTTCAATAACAAGGAATCCAACCTATTTCTACACTTGTCGAAAAAATCGATTGAATAAAATATGTTCGATTGTTTTATCTCAAACATTGTCCAGTAATACTATTTTTGATGTTGAAGAAAACATTCGAATGCCTGGAATATGCCTCAAAATGACGTTTGGAAACGTGTGTTCTTGTTCCACATGTATTAAGAGTAACCCAGCAGAACATTTTGACACGTGTGCATGGGAAATTAAACTGAGGAGCGTCGGTATAGAAATGCAAAATAAATGGAGAAGATGCTTCCGTTTGGACAACTTTTCAATGAGAGATGGATGGAATCACGAGTGGATTATACAACCAATTCAGTCTGCATCGAAAATATATCAAAATCCCAGAAACTCTGGTTGGATTCTAGCACATTTCAGGACAACATTTTGTTTATTTGGATAACCTAACCAAACAGAACTGCTCAGACAATAGAACATATAGTTGACTCGTATGACGTATCTCTATTACATGATTCCGGTTCTCATTAATCGCATCTTTCCATCCCACCAGTATATCTCGTTCCTTACTCGATGACACTCCCTCACGTCATATGCAACAACGCTGAAACTCCGCTGATACTAAGGAGTACTACAGACACGCGTCGTCGTTGCGAGTTAACGAATCCTGACAAAACATTGTGGAGCACGACAAGTGTCAAAAGTTCGGCCAGTTCATGTGAAGTGAACTCACCAAGGACAAGGTCAGTTTGCCAGCACATCTTAGTTACCATTTTTTCACTGGTGCTGCCGCTTTAACGAGGAGCGAACCACACCAAGGTGTCGGCAGCCAAATACGCGCGCATTACGTAA
>LUCH01000738.1:0-31361 GCA_013368495.1 Paragonimus heterotremus | reverse complement strand
TCTGATGGTTATCCGTTGTTTCTGAAATGCCCTGATATGAAATATAACAGCATGAATGAAAGTATCTAAGATTAAAAAAAGCATTTCAGCGGATCAGTTTAACCGTCTTTCCCATAAATTATTTAACAATGCTTGACCAACGATAAGTTGCGATGCTGGATTATTACAACACTCATGTTACGAGGGAACCTTGAATAAAATCTAGTAGGTTGTGCTCGGGAAAACAATCAAGTATTGGTCCCCTGGTCACTATTGCACGTCAGACTGTGTTGATAGTACAAATGAGCACTTATCAGAATTGATCACGCGACAACAATCAGTCTGAAATTTCACTGGTACCAAAAATCAATAGCTAACGCTGTACTTGTACATTTATCACCCCTACCCAATACATCAAAAATGACAGCGAAAGCGACCACCCTAGCTCTACAGAAACGTTTAGTCTTGACAGTGTATGGTAACATGCGGTCGACGTCCGGCCTATGTCTAACATCCGCTCGTGATGCGTTCTGTTAATGATCATCTCATAGATTTTGCGGTTACCGATGTAAACAAGCAGATCCTTCTAAATGTGACACCAGTTTATACTTTAGTGTTCAGCACTCACGAGCACGTGATATTTCGTTTAAACCCGCTGTAAGAAGGAAAGAAAGAATTTCCCAAGGTTAGACACTACATTAGGATCTTGGCGTACAGCGGTGGACAGAAACCTAATGTTACTAAATCATACCAGTCCACAATATATCAACTTATTCTCTTAGATAAAGATTGCTTAGTTTGTTTAAACCAAAATAACTAGTTATATTAAATCAGCATTCAGCACTGTAAAAATCGGAAACTTCTACGCCTGCCCATTTGCACTGATTAATTATCTCAGGCTCGGCTCCACCATGTTCGACTTACGCTGTACAGCACATATCAAGGTATACATTATGTCTGTTATTTTCAACCTTACAGGCTTCAAGAAGGAGAAACAGGAGTCACTCAAATACTTTGTCTTGCTTTCCCATTCGGTCCATTTGTCGTTGAAGTCAGGTCCCGTTTAACAGAAAAAAGATGTGGTATCGTGCCAAACGGACCACAGAACGAGTCTCTGGTTCAGTCATTAACTTGAGCTAACCATTAAGAGGACAAAGAAACGATATATTTCAGTTGATTGCTTACATAGTATATCCTAGTACATGGTGGTGGTAACGGACTCAGCCAACACCCTAACCATGTTTCTGCGTTATAGTATTTTAAACCGTAGCTTTACTGAATAACGAGCAATCATATTATGCTGCCCTCGTTGACCTGACCTTTTTGGACAACCAGCTGGTGCTATCGTCCATTCCATCTTGTCAAGCGCACAGATGCACGGATTCAAGTTTCCGTTCCGTTGCCACTCTCGAAGAAGACCCAAACTAGGAAACCACGTGAATAACACGAACGAAACAATGGTCAGAGGTCCAGCATGAAAATGAATCCATTTCTACTGCGACTTTGCTTGGAATTTGCTCATATTGAGCTGCATGATACTGTTGTATAGTCCGCTTGTATAATTGCTCACGAAAGGTCATCCTTCATCTTAAACGCAATATTGATGAGTTTGTTTTCATCGGCAAGCTCATCGAGTAGTTTGCTTGAAGCATGAATAATTGTGGTTCCGTCAACATGTGATTTTAGAATGTGTTCTGTGTTTTCATTGGGCTTTCACCAGAGAGGCGATGCGTCAGTCTCCTTCAAATGCTCTCTAGTCGGAAACAAATTTTTGTGTTAAAGTATGCTGAGTTTTTCACTTGCAACACCTGTAAGTGCATAGAAGTTGCAGGAGGATAACAATACTTCTTTTAACGTAATTCAATGGATTTTCCGAGAAAGATTTCTCGTGCTCAGACTGCTATTAACTTAACGTTACACACTGCAACTTCTCTATTCACAAGCAACAAGGTATAAATCAGGCTTCTGACAAGTCTAGGCTTAAAAAGTAACAAGATTTTAATATCGGACTATTTGAGCAAAAATCGAAGTTATTCAAACCAGTGAGGTACATACAATCTCTTGCGTACAGTTGAAAATTGCGTTTCTCAGCAACGATTCCTAAACAGATTAATAATCTTGCTTCCTCTTGATTTTAACAGATGCAATTGGATATACTATCAATCGTATTAACATTTAGAATTTAGTGAGATAAATATATATTTGAAACTAATCATGGGCAACCATTTCCGATCGCTACATGAATAACGCGAAACAAAAAGTGACAAACTGTTTGCCCCATATTGTGTGTAACCCACTTAGTGTACCATAAAACTATCAGTTGGCTAGCAAACATCTCGGATCCTCTTTACAAACCGTTATTTACATAAGTTGAAGAATATATTTGAAACAACAGATATCTTAGGACACTTGTTGATGCGTACACATGTACTGTAGGTTTCTTCTACCTAAAAACTTCACTATAATTTGTTGCATTTTCGGCAAGAACTCTGACATACGTGTCACAATCGGACACCTTTGACCATGTACGAGGAACTTTCCATACTTCTATGAAGAACGTGTTTACATACATGTAGGTAGAATTGTTATGAACAGTCCGTTATGTTCAACGCTCGCGAAAGTTTCAAGAATTTCTGAATAGGGACCGAAAGATATTTCCCACCAAACACAATAAAAACTAGTTGGTGGTGTTCTGTTCATCATTAACAAGTCTGACGGTTTGTTTTGCAAAATAACTTTTGAATATTTACCTCAGTCTGTCTTTATTTTGGAAAGAGGAATAAGACAATAGTGCACCATTTTTGGGTTTACTCACTAATGGAATTTGTGTTACTACATTGAGACAACCAGCCAATCGCAGGGTAAGATGAAGTTGTCAGTATTTTCAGTTTTCTGAATACATACCAACATGGTTTGACTGAAACCCTGTTTTGTAGAACGCGGCTTGAATAGAGGAAGAGGTGCTGAAGAAAATTGTGATGTCGTGTGTTCACTCTCAGAAAAGTGTTGAAGTGCATAATAATATGGGCAAAAGGAAAGAAGAGAATTCTACAGGGGGAGAAAAAGTATACTTTTCATTTATGCAGTTACGAGCATACCACCTGACCAAAACTGTCATGGGCAAACAACGGTGTGCTTTAGCTGTCACGTACTTGTGCGTCATTGCCGCTAACGCCGTTTGTCCAATTATTCCATCTCTCACGTTTTATACCAGTTCACTCACAATTGCAGTGATCTGTCTAGAGATAAGCATGTGGACAACCACCTCAACAAGTTACAGAACATGCAGTGAACTGATCAGATGAACTGGTGGCGCCATACTCCCAAACATGTGAACCAGCTGCCCGATATCCCAAGTCATCTGCTGCAGAATGCATTATGAAAACAGGCCATCCATCAAGTCATTCCAACAGACTTGGCCCATTTAAAATACCGTGACGCAATCGGAACTTGAAGCTGCTAGCGTTCAACGAAGGTAAGCTGTTGCTAACTTAGCACCTGGCCTGCATCCCGCAAAGTTTACTGCAACAACCCATCACTGTGTCATGGTTTTGTTCAGCATCAATGAATCCAAGCATTTTCACACACCGCCTGTCCCTATTTGTCTGACCCGTGAAAGTTCGTGTGCATTACGATCGAGATTGATGAGGGTAGACATATTGCAAGACAACTCTGCCGCCGCGAGCAATTGGTAATTTGCATGTTTCATTGACAGTTAGTTGGACTGAATTACGTACTGCTTAAAAGTGTTTAAGACTGTAGTTATCAGTTACGATGAGAGGGATGTTGGGCTATCTGAGGAGTTCAGATCAGCCGTAGGAATAACCAATATTCTGAAAGTATTATCTTCGAACGTAGCAGAGCAGCTAGCTTAGCTTCTCCAGACACGTTCTGGAAACCGAGCGTTCCATACAGGGAGTAGCGACTGTACATTCATACAGGTTGGGTAAAACACACGGTCTAGTCGGAGGTGGTTCAAAAACGAACAGTTTGAGAAAAGGAACAATGGAATGAGCTCCAACCCGACTGCCTGAAACGAATCTAAGATCATCTGAAGGGTTTATCAATTCTAAGGTTGATTGGAGTAAGGAGTGGTGCACAATTCGCGAACCGTGACTAGTGGCTAATAATGAAAAGATGGTAGGTTAATTCTTGATGGACCATATGTTATACGTCCATTATCTTATCATAAATACTCACGTAGACCCAACAGTCGGCAAGCTGAAATAGATTAACCCTCTGAGTGATCGCGCGAACGTTTTATTCGGGTGGAAACATCGAAACTTGAAATAAGTTTTTCTGATAATTTTTCTTCTGCGATTTTAACATTTTATTGTGAAGCAACCCCACCATCGAGAAATGTCCATTTATGTAGTGTGAATACAAATTTACTTCGGTATGCATCATCGAAATCTGAAATAATTCAAACGGAATTATAAACATGACTTTCATTGGAAGATTATTTAGTTGCAAAACATAATGTTTCCTTAACCTGTTTCTGTTAAAGCTTAATCAAATTTGATTGCAATTTCTCTCTTAATTTGTGTTGATTCATACTCGACATTAAAATTTCTGACTTCTACGTTTGTTATTCTGAGCCTTAATCTGCAAGCAAATATATTCTTTTGAAATGGAAGTTCCAACATTGTGTTTCGTTGCCTTAAACCTCGTTCGATTTATGATCTCCATGACTTGATCAACGTATCTGCAGAGTGTCCCATCGGCCTTTCAGAAAGCACGGAACAAATGCCCATTTCTATGCATTAAACATTTCTTCCACACATTCACAATGGTGCCCCACTTTTCGTTGAATCAAATAATGTTGCTTGCTTGAGGACTGACTGATTAAAAGAAACGGGACGCATAGTGAAACCAGATTCAGCAACATAAGTTCCCGCCAACTTTGAAGATGGAAGATGGAAGATAACAAACTAGTGTACACATTAAACTCAGTTCGTTCAAATACATACCGGTGATAGCACTGCTTAATTCTTTCAAGAGGGAGGAATGAAAATAACGTACAGCTGAGTAATTTTCTAAAAGAAACCTTTTCAATGCCATCAAGACAACATTTTACAAATGACGTCGGCTTCGGAGACAATGTGAATTTCAGATAAATTATAAATTGCACGACTATAATCGTGAAAGATTTGATACACACCGTAGTATAGATGTGATATTAAGAAATCTAATGAACCACACACGAATTCGCACGAGCCAACAACTTGGTCGTTCTCGTCTGGAAAGTATAATGTGGCATTCAACATCAAATCAATTCAAGTCAATTCATTCCCTGGTTACTTCACTGTCCCCATAATTCGCACAGATCACTAAATGTCTTAAGTCATTAAAAGAGGAAAAGCTGATAACCTCCGCGACTTATGAGCAACTACGACCACAGGGTTCCACTATACCCCGTCTCTACGGGCTACCAAAAGTCCACAAACCTGGTGTACCGGTTCGTCCAATACTTGATATGATGAATTCGCCTTACCACTCAACGGCAAAGTGGCTAGTGAAACTGCTTGAACCCGTCCGAAAAGCGATTGTTCCGCACAGTCTACGTGATACGTTCGAATTTGTCGAATGCATACAGAACGTTAACATGAATTCACAAAAATCATGCTCATTAGACGTAGTGTCTTTATTCATAAACGTGCCGCTGCTAGAAACTGTCAATTTGATATGTGATTACGTGTCTGAGACCGGAATTGATATTGGTTTACCACCACTAAAAATGAAAGAGCTTCTGCTCCGTTGCAGTTTTGATGTACAACTGCTGTTCAACGGTGTGCTGTATCGGCAGACGGATGACGTAGCAATGGGATCTCCGCTCAGACCTCTCTTGGCCGATATATTCATGGGAAAACTTGAACGCACTACGCTTCAATCCACTATCAGCCAGTTCAGTCAATACCACCGATACGTGGACGATATATTTATCGTAGCCAGTTCGGATACTAATATGCAGGCAGTACTCGATATGTTCAATCGCGCCCATCAGTCAGTTAAATTTACGATTGAGGAAGAGACTGGAAACGAGATATCTTTCTTAGATGTTCGTTTAAATCGACGAATAGACGGAAGTATTCAACGCAGAATTCATCGCAAGAATACGTGGACAGGTCAGTATACAAACTTTCACAGTTTTGTACCTTTAAAACAGAAGAGAAATCTAGTGAGTTGCCTGACTGATAAGGCATACAAAATTTGTTCACCGGATACGTTAGAAAGTGAACTAGAATGCATAAAGAACGTACTTCATGATAACGGCTACCCGGAGCGATTTATTTCCAGAAATATGATCAGAATATCACCTAAACCCAAAGTGCATGACGCGAGAAAGAAGCCGGTGTTTATCCAAGTACCGTTCAAAGGTGACAGTGCCGCAGAATGGCTGACAAATAAGCTCAACCAGACAATTAGCAGGACCTATGCTACAGCTGAACTCCGTATTCGATTCTCAACATCCCCAATTCTCAGGTTTTATAACAAAGATAGACTGACAGTTCAGACCTCATCTATGTGTATTTACTTATTCACTTGTTCCTGTGGAGCAGGTTATATCGGTCGAACGTCAAGACAACTTTCGAAACGAATCCGAGAACACCATCCACGGTGGCTGGGGCACGGGGAATCACGATCGGTGAACAGTGCTATTCTCGCTCATTTGGTTGAAAGCGGACACCGGGTGAACACTGATCAAGCCTTCAAAGTGGTATATCGCGTGCCAGGCAACCCATCAAAAGCGATCCGAATCAGAACACTTTGTACTGCCGAGGCTATTGGAATCAGGCTGCTTGACCCGGTATTATGTCATCAAAAGCGGTTTGTTCAGGCACTGCACCTACCATGGCCACAAATCCACCGGATCGATGGCCAACCTGCGCGGTCAAACCAATGGACAAGCGTGACGTAACCGACCAATCAAGTCATCGCCAATTGATTGACCAGTGACCTAGTTTCTCTGTAATAAGTCTGATCGATATCACGATCTAACTCTATTAATTCCTTATATAATTGTACCGGCCTGAAGATGAATTATCGAAAACACATGTTCGCCTATATGTCTTCATTCTCATTAGCGACTTAGTGTAGGAAAATTCTTTAGTCTGTTGAGTTTCACGGTTCACATATTGGTGTGTTTAGGGGTATAGATAATCACCTTGCCGGGTAAATCAGATCCATTATGTTTTCATTTGACGGGGTCAGTGATTTCCACGAGCATACTTCTCCATATGTGGATGTATCGTGGCTGGTCTGGGGCCTCACGTATACACTTCATGAAATCGACTCGTTTGCCAACTAGAATCCTCAAGTGTTGACAAACATGAAACACATTTTACACCATAAACACGTTGGTAGTATGTTTCAAAGATATACACTTGATCAGAACAGTTGACAACTAAGTTTTCACGAGACACCCGAAAACATTTAGTTGCATGTTTGTGATAACTTATTGCATTTTCCACCTATCTGCTCCTTGAAGATAACGACGCAAATGACACACTTTTCAGACTTCTAATTATTGCATTTGGACACAAATTTTACGCAATCATATCTATCGTCAACTACACTATCAATCGGATATTAATGTCCTCGGTTAGAGATTCAACGTTACATGGCTACTACAGCTCTTAGGGTCAACGTGTTCAGAGAAAACTTTAGGCTGGTTCATTCGCTAACTTCCTCATTTACACGGTCCAGCTGGGTTGTCGGCAGGTCGGAGCCCGTCCTATGTTTGACATAACGATATTTTCATCGGCGCACTTCAATAAAAAAATGTTCTCAATAAATTCCATACAGAGTAGGGAAAAACCAGCGAAATTACACATTGCGACGAAGCTTTCACTTGCATCCATTGCGTATAAATTTATAGGCAACCAAAGATTTTCAGCAGTTTGATTCTGTAAACTGACGCCACCGAAGTTGTTTTCCGCCATGGGTTGACTTAAACGGCTTGCATACATCCTAACTGCATCAAACGTAATAGTACCTCTTACAGAAGTTTATTACATTCATAATTAACAAACGTTCGATATGACGAAATGGGTTATGTAATCTTAGTGATGAGCAAATAAGTATTCTACTATCGGACAGATTTCAAGCACAGTTGGTCTCATTATCAGAATTTCAATCGGTGTAGATGAAAACAGTTAGAAACTTCATAGATAATGAAGATTGTTGGATACCAATACTCAAAAGAATCTCGTTAATTTTGGATGGTTGTAAGCCATAACTTCCTCTGTGTTTTTAGCCCAAGATCTGATGTATTACTTTCAACGTGTTCCTCTAAAACATCCAAATTGTGCTATTTCGCATAATTTAAATATCTAGTCCATTTGTCCTACCGAATTATTCTCCGACTGAAATGATTCCACTGTGATCACCTACTAGACATTCGAGCAGTTTTGGATTAAATGTAACATCATTCTTCTAACTTCATTTGGTAATTATACCTTCCATCCACCTTCACACACGAACTGCTCAAATATACGCCATCTCTGTAAAGCGCTTACTCTACCACTCGATATTTTGGGTAATAAATCATAGTGCATCATTTGGTTGACCTCAGTTTCTCTTATGTACATACTTTTTGACTTCATAGGTTTTCTATTGTATCTCATTGCAGAACAGAAACTTAAATCCGCAAATTTCCTTCAGACTTATTCAAAACATTTGCATCCCAAAGGACCTCACGAGTAAACATCGCTTTGTGAACATCCGACACTGTGTATGTTTTGCCTGGTTTACCTCGTGCGGTCAGTTAGAAGTTGACCTCCAGTAGGTACCCATTAACTAAACAAGATTATACGAAGACGTTCGATAAGCAATATTGTGTAGAAAAAGAAAAGACTTGAATAAACGTAAAAATTGTAAACATTGTCTGTTTAACAGGTAAACAATCATTACTGACGCTAATGGTTAGAGACCTTTTTTAATACAGTCAAATACAATCTCAAAAATTACTAACATTTTCGTGACACACTTGCATGTCGACAAAGAATTTGAGAATAACCGCAAACTCTTGTGATACTCAACCGTCTTTAATAAATAACTACGGAACCAAATGTGAGACCGGCAAAATGAGCTTACCGAATAATTGTTATCAACCAATATCAACCAATATTACAAGCTCCTAGTTTCCAGACCTGGATTCTATAGAATACCACCGAAACCCAGGATTATTTAAATTGATTACGGCTTCTGACAGTTGATAGCTGTGTTGTGTTCGAATACTATTTGAGAAAGTGAATCTCTCATAGACCTAGTCTGTGGACGTGCGATTCGTTCACATAATTTGATGTTCACTGAGTGCTCAAGTCACCTCCGAATGTTTCAGACGTCGAGCCGAGAGCTTCCATGTTATAACTTGTCTGATACTTACGTGGCAATGCAAATTGTTAGCATCTAACGGTGTCCATCTCTTGACTAGTTTGCTCACAATTTTTCCCCCACGAACGTTTTTACTCACCTTGTCAATCAAACATTCAGCAGGATACATCCCCAGCGAAACGCAGGTGAAGTATAGGGACCAGTCTGGTGATTGGGAAAACCGTGGTTTACTTTAGGTCTTCCTCCCAAATTGAAAGGTACACAGCATCTCTTGTAGCCGGCAGACAGACATACATGTCAGCACACTGGCTTTTCATATTTTCTCCGTTTCGCTTTCTCTCAGTGTTCCCAACTTGAATTCCTCCGACCACATTCGGTTACAATATGTTCACGTTCCACCGGTCATGGCCGTATTGGTTGGGAGGTTTTAAACATCACTCGATCAACATATGCGTGAGAAGCAGCCTGCAATGCAAGTTTGCTGATCGTCATTCTAGCCAAACCCCATAGATTGTTAAATGCACACACAACGGTATATTGTTTTGGAACTAACACTGAATGGATTGAGGATAACACAGCGTTACGGGCGAGTTGCATCACTCAACGCTTTAGTCATCCCGGATGGCCTCCTCGAGAGTGTTTTCACATTGTTCTTCAGTGTTCGGTGCTGACATGATTGTACACATCAGTATCATTGATGTTTCCCTCTATTCAGTTTCATTTGCCCTTTCTTTACACCCAATGATCGTCCAGCACAATTTTCACCAACCAGATGAACACAACCGAGAATGATTCTTCCTCCTGTTACGACTTGGGAAACTGTAACAGATCAATTATGGTTTTGCCATGTTAATTTCAAGTTTACCTATGATCTTACAATCAGGATTTGCCTGCCAAATCTTGGGTTGCGACTATGGATCAATAACCGTATCATGGTATGACAAATCATCTTGAACCGAGCAACATCGCAGCCATATCAATTAGGTGCTAACGAAAATGAAAAGACATTGACTTGAATAACTTCCACGTCTGAGAGATGTATTAGTTTATCTGATCGTTTAGTTGGTGATCGCTTACATCAACCTATAAAATCTGGGTAATTCGCGTGAAATTTAGCGCGAAAGAACGACTCAAGATTAGGATTATGAACCGTTCACCCAAATATACTACGTGCAAATCACGCAGGGAGTATCATTTTGAAAACTATAATTTACAGATAGTGCATTAGTGTGCTTCTGTATTCAATATTTTAGTGACTAGCAGTTTTTTAGGACGGAAACGGAAGAGCAAGTAAGAATATAATTTGTGCGCAGACGCTTATGATGTTGGAATCTTGAGCAACGTATATCTATATATTCCAAAAAACAGTGGTGAATCCGGAAAAGCACAATATAATATTTTGCTTAAGCCAAACGTGTTATTAATTATTAGTGATCTCTGAGTTGATTATCTGCGTAATTTATATTTTTAAATGCTGTTAGATGTTAGATTACACTTCCAAGAAGATGCTCACTTTCTCCGTAATAGAAGTAGGCTAATAAGAATAATCAATTACAGTTAGTAGAATTGCTACGGACTGGGCACATATGATTATTTAGTAAATTCACCAGCTTGTTTTCGAATCACCCGTATTGTTAAGGGGAAAGTGAAGTTAATGAGAAGATCATTAATCAATTAATTTTTGTAAAGGCTTTAATTGTTAACTATGTTCTGTGCATATACGCTATAAGTTGCCAAACTACTTCATGTCTTTCGGTATCTCATTCACCTTCAGAAAATGAAAACACTTGAGCAACACATTCGCCATGTCAGCTTAGAGTACGAGAACTGTTGCTTTCGATGAGTATGGTTTGCTGTGTGATCCGCAAACGTTTTAACATGTTATGCGTAAGGAAGTGGGGAAATCCGAAAGGTAAAACATAATCAAGTCCATTTCTCGGTATATCCAACCATGTAAAACAGCTTTAAACCTACATTTTTGGCCTGTACAGCCAAATGCCGTTTGAGCCAACTCGCACGTGAATGGTCTGATGGTCAATTGAACATATGATATTTCCAGTTTCCCGTTTCTCTAAATCAGTCAATTTAAAAATGAATCAATCCCTGGTCATTTACAATGTATAAACCAGATCGGATAGACCAACAAACCGTTGTATGATATGCGGACAATACTGCGCTTGTTCTTCTTCTAAAACCTTATGGAGGCGAAATGTGGTATGCTTCTCCGTATGTCAACATTCCGTTTGTACCCGTCAATCGTGAACGTAAAACATTCAGATTATGATGACTGCGGAACAATATTTTGTAAAACCTAAGTGAGAGAATTTGGTGTTATAGTTATAACAGTCCTTTATCAAATGGAATGGAAACTTACATGTTCCGCCTGCACCGTTATTATCTGGATAATTATGAGAGTTGTTATTGTCCGACAAATGCAGCTCATATTGCATATGAATGAAACAGCATTGCCAATGTTCCATAGTGTCTAAGTTTTAAACAGAAGTTGTATCAATTTGATTTAAATCAGCAAGTACTCGGGACTTATAACTATGTGATTTGATGCCAACCATACATAGACCTAACAGTAGGCTATAAAACTGATTTGCTTTACCAATACATACATAATTTGGTATAACGCACCGATATACACTATACCACAAATGAAAACCAATGATTCTAAATATCGGGAACATTCGCACTTGACAGTCAGTCGTAAGGTCACCCTAGAATGCAGGATTCCTGTTTCGTATATGGTCATGTTGTGTAACACAATTAATTAGCCTATTCTACCCTACGAACCAATTAGCCACATTCATAATTATATAAATCAAAACGGTTTTTAAGTAACCGTGAATAGGTAGCAATTACATAATTCACCACATTTTGTGAAAATAATATTTTTTTTTTTCAAAATTACAGTTATCGCCGAATGGTTGTAGTCCCTACAACTAGATCGTCGAGTCATATATTCTTGCAGATATTTTTGTTTCATTCATCTAAAATGATCGTCGGTGCTACAAAAAATGCTTCACTACATAAAACTTAAATGACTTCTACTTTAGCCATATCTGTCACACAGAATGACGCATATCTTGCGACACCGAACTCGACACAATTGTAAATTAACCTGACAGTTGAAGGCTGACATATAGATCAATTTTCAAAGACTGTTGTCTAACTATTTCGAAGAACCAAGGGCCTGCTTGCACTGTTGATCTACGCAGTCGTGTGCACTGTCCCAACAAAAGCTTGGTGTACACCTTACGTTCGGGGGGATTGCTGATAGGTTACAAAGAATTTTTGGTTTCATTTACTCCATGTTGAAAAGTATTGGTTATCTATCGATCTATTCTACGGAAAGTGGATGCATGACGTCTGCCTTTCAAACAGTACCCAAACATATTTCCTTATAGATTTTCATTGTGAAAGAATAGTTATCCGCACACTTCAAACCATATTTTAATGCAGCTTCATATGTGCGTAGAAGCGTAACCAACGCAGTTACCAGTGTAGGTTAGCAACAGTGATCAAAACAGTTTATAACATTTTCGCGCAGTTATGGAGGCTACTGCACATAACGGAATGAATAATTCTCGATAAATCTAATTAATGAATACCTCCTTTAATATATACGTATGCAAACGGTCATTTGCACTGTACTAGCTGTATCAAGGGACAGAAATCCTAACTGGTCCGTTATTAAACCCATACTTCAGATGGGCGAAAACTTTAAGGTTACCAAAGTACAAATATTTATGCTCCGTAACAGTAACAGACAAATTCAGCAGTTCATTAGGGCGTTCTCAACTGCACGTGTCCGCAGGTCTTCGTGATTTTCTCAAACACGTTTAGGATAGACAATAAGTCGACCTAATGTTCACCAACAACATCTGATGTATTCTGAATGTGTGACTAAAACAAGGCCTACTAGGAAACGCTTGTTACAAACTGTGTCACTATATAGGGTCTTTTCCAAATTCAGATCGTTGGTTAAACGTGAGAACGACTTACAAAGCTTCGCGATACGATCGGCGGCTAAATAACGGGAAAAGAGGATTGGCAATATATGCAAGCTGTATAGCCTTTGGGGTTATACGCTTTATATCACACCCATCACAATTCAGACGGTAAAGATTCACTGACGTGTTTACTTTGCTGCTGAATCTAACTTCCGAAATACTTCTCGTGACAACACGCGAAACGTAAGCCAAACAACAGCACTGTAAATCTGG
Source organism: Paragonimus heterotremus (assembly GCA_013368495.1). Lineage (NCBI taxonomy): Eukaryota > Metazoa > Platyhelminthes > Trematoda > Plagiorchiida > Troglotrematidae > Paragonimus > Paragonimus heterotremus. The sequence goes on along the minus strand of LUCH01000738.1, from coordinate 17,814 downwards.
TGCGCGTTATTTGCGCACCTTATCGTTGGTATAAAGCAATGAATATCTATTTTACAAGCTCGCCATCTGTAATTAATCTCTATCCAAATGAGTTGATTAGAATCGCTTGCGGTAATGACTGAAGTCACCCGAATGACCACCTCGATGTGTGCCTACCTGAACAACTATTAAAACATTCCGCATACTTCGATTTAACAAGTGGGTTTGACATGGTTGGAACAGAAACCGTTAGTAATATTACAATTAATGTGGAAGTATTCTGCCTCGACAATGTACTACGTTTATTGTATGTCACGCATGACTTGACCTTCTCGTGGAGCTGATCCGCAGAATGTGTCGAAATATAACTGATGGTTTGAAGTTTTTGTTACAAGTTGCAGTGTCACTCACACAAACATATGCTTGTTTCCTCGGATCAGGTTATCATACCACTGCGCATACCCCCTTAAATGTACCTCGATAAATAATAAACAGAATAGTGTTATTCATTGCAAATAATAATTGTATTCACAATCTGCGTTTAGATTTTGTACTTCTCGAAATATCCTACACACATTCTCTCGTAAATGAAAGCTGCTTGCCATAAGAACACTTGTAGCGACCCTATTCGTTATTATCAATTATGTTAGAGCTATGAGTGTCATTTGTACTCTTTTTGTCTTCTACTTTTGTATGTACTTAAACATTTGTTTGAACGAGTAGAGATACCGACAAGTCCCCTGCGCACTCGAACATACGATCCCGCTCCGTGCACGCTTGTCGCCTCGCTCCGTTATCGTTTCGTATTTTATCCGTTTATCCTTGCGTTGACTTCGCAGGTCAACAATATACTCTTTGTCTACTCGCTGTATTATTCTCAACCGCTTATCGTCGGTTCGCTCGATCCTACACACTCGTCTCCCATTAGAACGAATTTTGAACTTGAGTTCTATTAAAGCATTTGGAATTCACATCACGGATTTACCAAATACATTTTACGGTGGTGGTGTCTCCTCCAATCAAATTATGTTCGCCGATTCCAAAATATATATTCTATACATGTGTCGCTAGGCTTGACTGTCCAAATTACTGCCTCAGTTACTAATATTTTTTCAACAGTGAGCTGCTTGAGTGTATCACTTGATGCGTCCATACTAGCTGATCTGAGAATTGAGATCTCTCTAATACCGTCTTTTGATTGCTATTTCGATAATGCGTGATTCAAAGTTATGAGTACTCAATTTCAAAACCTTTGCCCACAAGTATAAAATCAGAAACTGTTTGCTCACCCTGTTTCAGAAATTCATTTACTGGGAGAACGTTTACGAAAACAAGTTGATGGTAGTGTAGTCAACATGGTCAGCTTCTTAACATGTAGAGGTGATAGTTTTCAACTGGTAAAAGAGAAATACACAGTCACCGACCAAATACATATTCACTCAATAACCGTGGACGACCTCTAAACGGTGATCAGTAGATAATGCTTGAGGCAAATATCTCTATTTGAAATCACGGAATTATAGCCGTATAATCGATTTCGTTTTAGTGAAAACTTTTTCTGTGACATGGAAATGACTACGTTGATTTTGACATTATCAAGATGTAAATTTAACCTGTGTACATCACTGGAAAAAACCCTTCAGCTTAACATTCACATTGCTGTCGCATACATTAATTTCACACATGCCTCCAAATTAAGGCAAAACATGATGTGATGATAAATATGTTGTTTTGGTATTACACAGGTGAAGCTGAAGGATGGAATTTTGCCATACACTTATTATCTGTGAGGAGTCGGCCAATTATAGCTACCGTGAATGATTTAACAAACCTGAAGCCATCTCGATAACAATTAGAGATAGATACATAAAGCTGCCTGTGTAACAGAAGATAGAGACCCTAAGGGCGAGTAACAGAGATTAACATTGGACAGTCGTTTCCGTTGTTGCCTCACGAAACGCAAGGACAATTCTGTTTGTGTCAGGTCAAAATAACGTAACGACATATTTCTACAACAAGAACGTTTGTGTCATAGTTCTTCTGCGTTCCCAGTGATAGTGGGAATAGTGGAACATCATACCAACTTTGAGAGTGCAAGAGTAAACCGAGACATTCGAGATCGGTCATTAGAATGTAATGACAGGGCAGACTCATAGTAGAGAATATGATTAGATCCGCCGCAAAGAAAGCTGACATGGACAATTTTGAATAAATCTTGCTAAGAAAAGTTGGGAGTCATTTGGATCAAAAAGCGGCGAGGCAAACTGCGACAACCGTTCAGCCAGACAAAACAGCGATTCGTGCAATAGGCTTACAAATTTCACTCTTGAATTCAGTCAACCACCGGCCACGCTGTCTCACATGGAATTGTTGATTATGGCAGACCAGAGAGAAGTGAAGGCATTTAGAAGACAATCGTTTTGCTTTTAACGATGAACCAACTCTTCCGAAAATCTACCTGGATATATCGGTTTCACATTTGTCTCGGATTTCACTTACCTCCCGTTCTCGTAAACTATTCATAACCAGTCCGTACGACAGTTTATCCACACTGAAACCTATTTGCTCACGTTTATGCTGGTTTAGTAAGCGTTGCAATTGCAGCTGACGTACGAATTGTTCTGACGACATACCATAATCTTCCGCTGAATAGAGAGTTTTCTACGGTGACTGAAATGCCCTTCTTAATGACAGAAAAACCGCCTTGAGTGCGTAGTACTTACGCAGACATAAATATCATGATGTCTTTGTTACATATTCGACGCACAAGTGAAACGCACAGTATTTCCGATGTTTAGTTCGACCTTAGTTTCAAACATATTTTATGGCCCGGTCGTGTTAATCGCGTGGTACTTCAAAATATTGGGAATTCAAAATGTTTGACAACGTAACTATCAGTTCTGTTTGCTGTACATCTTCCTAATTCAAACTGGCCTCCATCCACGGTTGTCTTGTTATTAATCAGGTGATTATTACACGTAATTATTAAAATTTTAAATAACGTTTGCTTATAACATTTTGTGCTACATGAAGCTTACCGACAGTACGGAAGATAGACCTAACGCGAATGACATTTCTTTTCTATAAAGTAAATAAACCCTCAGGGGAAACGTCTATCTGTCTGCACGATTCCTTCTATGACTTGATTCTTATCACTCCTACCACATAGGCATCACTTTCAAATGCTCTGTTTTGCACCACACAAACGGTTTGCGGGAATTTAGTCCATGTTAAAATGGTCGGCAGTTGTATATACTGAAATGAGTGTATGGATGAAAATATCTATCAAGTTGAAATAATCGAAATGACGCTGTGCATTTGATAAGAGGATATTAAACATACTTTTCTCCAAAGCTTGACTTCCTGTGGTGTGTGCAAACATAAGTGTAATTCGAGAGAACCATGATCATTTTCAACACTGTAGTGAACGTCTAAGCTTTCGAACAGTCATTTCTCAGAGGCATTTCAACCTTAGATTTCTGTTATTTTCACAAACACACTAAAGATTCAGTTCAATTTCCAGGATAGGTCGGCTTAAGCCAGAAATTGTCTAGTCAAATCCACCAGTAAACTTCTCAACGGGGCTAGTGCCAGCTTCGATGAAAAAATAACCCTTACTTACACCTGTAATTGTGGAGTGGTTAAGCATCTAGTGCCATCAGAAAACAAGTCCATAGCTACCACCGGTAGAAACGAGTCTATCCTCCAATTGCGAGCAGAATACGAGTGCGAAGTGCGCGGGTGACTTGAGTTTGATCACGGAGACCTACATTTAGACATTATGGTTAGCCCGTGTCTTATTCGAAGTAAGATCATGACTACGGTGATGAGCGGTTGTATGTGGTGTAAACAAAACGATAAGATTCTTAGAGCTGACCGTTACCGAGGTCATCAACAACAGATTGGGCAACCCTCACCTCGCCGTTCTGGAAAATCCGTGCGGATAGCTAATCTTCATTGGCTTAAAACCAAATAAGCTCGTAATTTGGAATATTGATTCGACAACTACTAACAAATACACCGTCCATGAGTCCTATTCACCGATTCCATCACTCAATCTGGCTACTGATTTCATATAAATCGACTCTCCATTGAGCATACATATGCTAACATTTTCAACAGAGCTGAAACAGATTTTAATGCAATAGTCTCCAGTCAACAATACGTAAACTACTTGTGGTAACCAGAGTGGTCCTACGACCCTATTGGACCGGAAGTGGAAATTAGTTCTAACAAATAACTATCTTGGCTTTTGTGTTCAACTATCTTCTCCGAAGTAACCAACTTCAAGCAACTCATTGTAATTGGACCAACTTGTATATCATTGGAAGCTATCTTCAGAAGGTTCCGATAGACATCTTGTTTACTTGAGTTTGATTCACGGAACACCTGAAATACTTTCTTATATACCAAACATGATTATTATCAGTTATCGCTCTATTGCTCTTATGTAAGCTGGGATTTTCCCTGGCTTGCTTGCAAACATTTGCGAAATAGTGACAAACTGAGTCTCAGTTCATTGGAAACCTCCCCAGAATACTCGAACGGTGGAAATGCGTAATTAAATTTGACATTAAGTAAGGTGTTGGTAATAATGCATACGATGGAAAATATCGTTCTCACAACGTGGCTCCTTCATCGAATGATGTAGAATGGTGTGCTGGTAGACGCTCGGTGGATCCTGCTGGCCACAGACACCCACTCTATGCTCAAAATACTGTGGCATGATTGAATTATCGAACTATATTGGAATTGCTTGATCAGACGCGTTTCCGCACTGATTTGTCAACGCTATTATGAAAATCAGTATAAGGTGTTGAAATGCAAACGATCAAGAACGTTTCTAGGCATTCTCAACGGAGTGGATACAAATTCCCTTACAACTAGCCATTAGTGATAGACGAGTGATGAATATGACGAATTGTCGTCATAACTGTAAAATAGACGACAACGGGAGGGTAGCTGAGCGAAAGATTCGGTATCCCGATGACAGCAAGAAAGTGATGCGTTGTTTGGAACACTCTCGTTTTTGCTAACAGGCTGATAGCACTGTCTAAACATGTCGCTGCAGGTAACGTGACGAAGTTAGACAACGATTTGTGATATAGCGTATTCATAAACAGGCCACTCGAAGAAAAGAATCTGAGGAGCCTGGTTGATGGGACAAGTGAACTGCGGGTTTGAAACCTCCTAGTTGTCAAATGATTCACAATGACCGAACGCAATGGATTGAATATGTGAACTACTCATCGTGGTAGAAAACGTGGATAGTAGTTCGTAGTTACCGCACTCACTCGAAAGTAAACTATTGAGGTCAGTTCATATTTCAGTGGAGTCGCTTCGTTAAACGGCGAGCTGTATTTTTATTTCCATTGACCGCAATAGTACAGAAACTCTTAAAATCGTTTGTCCATGTTCTCAGAGCTGTGAGGGAGATGTGCTGTCAGTGGTACACGCATCAACAAAGATGAAGTGTGAATGATGGATAACTAGCCAACGTTCTCCTAACACTAGGTTTATTTATTACCATTCTTACAGATGCTTTCAATGCGAGGTAGTGAGTGTCGTGTCTATGGGTGATATAAAATCTTTTTTTTGGAATTTTAGTTGTTTCATTACGTGTCGTCAGACTAACGTGTTAATACAATAGAGTCTGAAACCATAGTTTCCGCTTATGGAGGATAATGTTTTCTTCCTCGGATGTATGGATATACAACCGATGGTATTACAAACGCGTTGAAACGATTTGATTGATATACGAAGTGAGGGCTACTTGACACAGCGCGTTAATTAATAAATGAGGGCTGTTGAACTAATTTTCAGTTAACAGATTTTGGTCTCTTCTCGGTACATAAGTACTGAAACGCATATTAACGGGAACGTTTGCAAATAGATGTGGTGAACATTGACATTGGACACGACGATCTCGGAAAAGTTTGAGCACAGTCCACCAGAAACACGAACGGTCAAATCTGACCACAAATATACCTGTCATCATTAGGTCACCACCTGCCATGTAAACAGAAACGGTTAATAACGCATTAATTTTAAAAGCATCAACAATGCAATCAAATGCATTTTTATCGACACGTTCGGATTAATAAGTGTGGACAATGCACATCTAGTTTAAGCACGAAGCAGCTTTACAAACTGAAAACCGGATTGTGTGGAGTACAACACTGAAGCAAAGACGGTATGATATTCATTGTGCACGTTTACGTCAAGTCTTACGTATTGCGGCAGCTTCTGTAGTCAACAAACAAACCGTGGTCAAAATCACGGATATAACACGCTATTAAGTTTATGCTCAGGGGAACCGAATCATGAATATTGATAAACGACCTGGTTAATATTGGGCAATACGTCCATCGAAGTGGTGCGCTAATTTACACAAACAACGAAGGTCTATACCATTAGCGTGTACATGTTGTGGACAGATTTGCGTTGTTTGTTAACGAATATCAACCTCAAAAGCAAATACAATCAATGTTAAAAAGTGCGAAAAACTAAATCCGAATGAGTAGACAGTCAACAAACATTCAGCAGGATCTGATAAGAAGGTGAAATGGAGCTTCATCAGTTTATCACAATCAGCCAAAACATCTGCGATTCATTCTCGTCTCATTCTTCCTATTCATCTGTAATCATATTTTGCGTTGTAACTACCACTCGTTCATTTGTTCAATGGATATGACCTACCTACCCTCTACAATCACGCCAATAAATGATTCGAATGGTGCAGTATGCCGACTTGAATCTTTTACATTAATCCGAGAGTGACTTGAACGCTAGTGGGTTTGAGAATCAGCATAGTCTTTTTGATTACATGTTCCCGGATGTAGAAACATCTGTTCGCCAAACAAAAGTGTCCGAGGATCCATGTTGATTTCTATTTTCTCCAGACTGGCCAAGTGGATTTCACAAATGTGGACGCTACAAACGTAACCTGTATAACGTATCCGAATGGGGTGCTTACTGAATTCACATGTTTACCACCTGCACACATTTCCAGCAACGTGGACGATTTTACGACACTTGCGGCTACATCATACGAGGCATTGAACAAACTGTTGCTAAATATTGCCGTCATTTATTAAAGCGTCTGTTAGTCGAGAAGCGGAGGCATAAACAGTTGCAAACAGTAAAATGAATGATGTTTCCCTTTTAAATGTCTTCAAAATCCACGACTTATTAGACACGATTAGCCACGTGTCTACATTACAGAAAACCCCTACCGATCAGGCCCATGCAGTAAATTCATTATCACGCCCTGAAAGCTGAACTGCATTGTTTCGTTCGATTCTTTGCGATGAGCGATGGGACTGATGCCTCAAAAAGCCCCCTTCTATGCTCGGAAAAGTCGGCACAGCGTGCCCGCCAAATGGCTTGAAAACGTTATCCGTGCTCTCCGTCGAATGATTAACCACTACTGTGTGGAGGGTTCCTCACAACTGACAAAAAATCTAGAGAACACGTTAGTAAGATCATGTCAGACATGTTCTATCAATGTGGGACGTTTATTCACAGATGTTCGCTTCCACTAACCAATCGATTTCTGTGTAGTTTTACTCCCCCACCGTAATTTATCTAAGCTAGTCACCTCAAGAAACTCATACATCAATGCATGTAACATAACTCGCTGATTTTGCAGGACGATCCTACAAAAATCGGTATTAGTACGATCGGTAATTGACAGTGTCCAACCCAAGCGGATATATTTTTTAAAAATGGATTCTCAGGTTTCCGAAGAATTAACCCGTGTCTGCCTGACTACGCGGTGCGTGAATGATATCTTGAGTTTAACCACAAATAGTCATAAATAAACCCTTTAACTGTTGTTCGTTCAACTCAGCCCGTTTCCCACAAGGAAGAACGAGTGGTATTTTATCTTTTTCGGATGAGGGAAAGTGCTGAAAACTAGTAGACCCCACTCCGGTCAAATAACGGAATTGCATGCAAGAGTGCACATAGAGCTGAGTACAGCACAATATGCTAGTGTGCATTTCAAGTCACTGTTGTGGCAACTCTTTATAAGATTCCTTTCGATGAATTGACTTTGAGAAATCGGTGAATGAACTTATCCTGAAGAGAATAATGTTTCGGCATACAGTCTAATTTCGGTTATTCATCACCGGATCAATTGAATATGATCTAATACTGTCATCACTGTTAATTATTGTGCCAGTAATCATCTATACCTATTTGAAGTAAGTATTTAAAGTCAGTATTGGATAGAGAAACCAAACCTTGTGTATCTTCGCAAACATTATTTCGATTGAGCTAACCGCCCAAGGTATCTTGGAGTTAATGCGCATTCAAATAATCATGATATAAACATGTTAATTTGCACAAGGGTTGAAATTCTCACTTTCGATAAGTTCTACAGATAGGCAAACCATAACCAAATAAGTCTGACCGTTGGCATTTTCGTAAAAGTAAATGTTGAAACGGCTAAACTGCTTGTCAGCATATAGGTCGTTTCAAAAGTTTTATAAAATGCATTTGATCATCATACTCAAATGTAAAAGGTATTAAGTATAAATACATCACGTTTGTAATAGTTCAATATTGTTCTTGCTATACAAGGAAAACTATCAAGAAACCTTCACTTCTGTAGGACTGGTGATGTTCTCTACTATTTCTTATTGTGCAATAATGTTCTTAAAACAACTACCAACAGGTGTAGTTAAACTGACGTACCCTTGGCCTCTGAAACATAAGTTTACGTATGATAGACGATATTAGTTTGTACATTTTAATGTGATGCCTATGTAAAGCCTTCAAAGTTACGGCTATATCTCTTCTTTGTGAGGCTTCGGAAAGCCCGGTTTCGGAGTAAATCAGATTTGTCACCGTCTGTATGGGTTAGAATTAGTTATTTGGCTTCAGGGAATGTGATACTGCTATGAGAAAGAATTTCTGAACATGAAGTTGGCTAGTCCTCTCGCCCAACATAGCAGTCCGACAGCACTTATTCTATGAACAAAACAAAATGTTATATATAGGACTGTTAACAAATCACCGAATCCTGATGGGTACGAGCAGAAATACTATATTCAACACGTAAATTAGGAGGGAAGCAATTGACGCCTTACTTTCGACCGATGCTGTAGTTTTCAAACGTTTGAATGCAAATAAACGTCATTGAATCACCCAACAAAATAAATTTGCACTTAATTTCAGCAAAGTTGCATTATCCCCAATCAAGCATCAGATCAAATAAAAAAATGTTTGGTGGAATGTAGATTGAAGTCACATTTTTATACACGCCAAACAAAAACACATTTGATCTACAACAAATTTTTCTATAGAACCGTAATTAAACTTCCTCTAATCGGTATACTGGTAGATACTATACAGATTCTGAACGGATTAACCTATATCAGACAACATACTCTCGGATTCTGCAAAGCAAGAAACATGAATAAAACCGTCAACGTAGGTGATAGTCATTCAAAAGCCAACGCGTTTTCCATAGGTGGACACTATTGTTAGGAAATGTTTAAATGCAAGCTACGCGTCTTCGGACAACAACAATCCAGCATCGTGTATGAAATATACATTGGGTTAAAAACTGTTCATCAGCTAATCAAATAAGTTACACATACATAAATTTGCAAAATTTGAAATAGACTGTACATTTAGTAGGTACGTCGCTTCATCATCGTGTTTTACGGGAGGCAGGTTCAACGAGTAGTAGGTGAGTTATGAAAAATCTTACAAAATGTATGTGAACTGTGAAATCAGTTTGTCGCATGCAATAGTTACATATAGTCTGCGATCAGTATTGAAGATCTGACAAAACATAGTCATTACTGACGCTGCTTTTTGTTATACCCGTGAAGCCGGTGAACGTGTTACTCATACTTTCAACTAGTTGGTCTGGTGTATAGTCAGTTTTGCGACACCCTTCAAACAACATTCGGCTTAATCCCGAGCTGTTTAACCTTGGGACGAAATACTTGCTCACTCCGTTAGTAAGTCTTGTTACAAATCGACTGATTTTCCCAAGACATGACTATCTGTGTTGTAATTCTCTTTGAGTTGGAGTTAACGTTGGTGCTAAAACAGTACAATTTATCCCATCAATGTCAAGATAATAATTTAACCTACGATAACGGAGAAAACTGAATGGTTCAAGCTTTGATCGTATTTTAACTAACCAGTTCATCTAACGTCCTGTTCATGAACAAGCAACTTGTTGGCATAGTCGTGTTTGGCAGAACTTGGCATACAACCTACCTACTATTAAGTCTCCTTACACCAGGAAGAATGGACATCGCAGTTATTAACATACAGTTCATATTCGAGGCAAAACATTGAAATAATCGTTCAGACTAACCTTCTGTTTGATGCAAGAATGATTAATTATGAAAAAAAGCATTATGGGAGGGGAGTGAGATTTTTATATTTTCTCTGCTATGCATCTACGCTTACGTGATATTGTTACATTCTGATTATATTAATTGTGTTAGCCGTTGCATATACACATACCTTCCTGCGACTCCGGTGACCGTGACCTGGTGGTCGAGTTGATAAATGATTGGACTACAATCTACCACTTATTGACGGGCCGTGTGTTCGATTCTTTGAAGTGCGTGATGCTGTTGAGACTCAACTAGGTTGACACGGCTATCCACCAGTTCGTTGGTGGTCACTGGGACCACCTGTTTGCATTCTGACTATAGGTTTACCTAAATACCATTGAACTTAGATCACTGAATGACACGTCTTATTGCTGTCTCTTGACAACAAATGTGAGCGGAAACAGACAAATTGTGTCATCAGCTCCGCATATGTCGGATGCAATCGAAATAGGTCAAAGGTCGTATACCATCGACCGAAGAGGTGATTACAATTCGCCTATACTCACCACCACTGCGCACTCAAAAACGGCTAGTCAAAACGTTGGACCTTCCATGACCGTGTACGCAAACTCAGGATAGAATGATTGCACATATGTTACGTATCTCTGGCACATTTCGAACAACTTATGTGGTCCTATGACTCAAACCAGAAAGAAACGTGCATTTCAGATATAGTTACTCGACGAGACTGTCAGTTATTGTGCACATAAATTTTATAAACGTATTTAATTTGCTGCAGGTTGTAAAAATGTATTGGTGGGCTCACCCAAATGACTGCCTAAAAGTTTCATTGAGGGAGGACATTTTAGTGGTCCAACAAGCATAAGCAAATTATCAGTCACGAACAACATTTAGCCCCTGTTAACTAACTGCCGGATAATTTTAACATGGCTTGCCTAAGTCTCCAAACGGGCAGCGGTAATTACGATGTGAATATGAACAGGAGAACTATTGTGAGTGAAACCTCGCTCACAATTGATTGAAGCTCCTGAATTCTCATCAGCCTCACAGCTAAAGTTGTTCATAAAACTAACACATGAAAAGTTTGCCCAGATCTGGGCTCATCACTAATGCATGTCCGTGACACGGCCGATAGTGGAACTTTATTCACGATTCCGTGAAACCCACAAGTTGGTCTCTATGACACTATCCTCAAAGTAGAATGGATAGAAGTACATCGAGAAAACTCCAAATTGCATTGGCTCGTAAGTAAGCATCAGATTGGTCGATTGCCTCAATCGTACACAAGGAAACAATCTTCTCTGTTTGGCTCGATGACTAGATCCTAACGACTACCTTTCAGACCCAAATCACAGAAATGTTTGTTTGTTGACAGTTATTTTTAGCAGCTTCTGGCTAGGGCAATGTGTCAAATCTTCAGTCAGGTATGCGTGATGTTTACTTTACAAAATCGATCAAGCCATATTTAACCGACTGCTTTCCATCTACTCATCTACAGTTGTTCATTGTTCACACTTGTGTTGCACACACGACAGCGTTAGTCGCTAGAATAACATTCCGGTTGGCCATTAGGCGGGGTTGTGTTTGAAAATTAGGTATGCAATTATATTTGGCCAATTATTACGTTGTTAACTGAGGTAATATTGCCCGATAGTTTAATTCATGTGAGACATACAACAGGTGAACAAAAGAAGCATAGATTAAAGGAACTGATAGTTTTGGTCATTCAGAGTATTTGTACTTCTAGTCACAAAATGCCTGGGTGATAAAATAATATTAACGATCAAACTTGACAGTTACACAATACGCACTACCTTTGTTCACATAAGACAAGATATCGAGTCCAGGTTTTAGTTTGCAGCTTTGTGGCTAACAAAGCATGCCCGGTTAGCCAACCTACTGAATCATTCCGAGAATTCCATATGATACAGTCGGTTGAGTTGGTAACTGAATATAGATATTATATTTGTGAGATTCCATCCTGAATTTGCTGTTTCGCAGCCAAGGCACTTGCCGCCTCCGGACCTGCTGTTTTTCTCGCGGATTTGAATCCTTTTAAAGTTCAGGTTCTTTGGAGATGAATCTTTGAGCTGCTTCATAAAAATGTGTTATACATATTTTGTATAATATGGAACTATCGTTAACTTTTCCCATCACCTATGAAGGCAGTATTCCACATAACTAATCAAGAGTAAGCTACGCATGCGACAAGAGTAAAACACAGTTGACCTCCGTCTAAAGTGTTGACTAGACTATTTCATCTTTCAACACAATAGGAGGGAATAAACGTGCATGTATTGAGAAAATGAGTAGTATTTTGCACTTTACATCTACTGTTGTCGTGAAGCTAAACAAACAAAGCTATTCCGGAGAATCAGCGGATAACATGACAGTACAACTATGTCCTGTGAAAAAACATATAGTTCTGTCATTGCACGGATAGGTACAGCGTTGTCTTCCTTCTCGGAAGCAAATTAAGTGTGACAACTTAATCAGGGTGAGTTAATAAACAAATGTACTAGAATAATTATGATCCAAAGACGTTCGCAGTTCTCACGTATAAATATATCTGAAAATGTTGACGTAGACGGGCAAATGAAACTCATTATTTCTATTAACTTAACAATGAATTACATAATTTTCCCCGAAATTTTAGTAAATACGACTAAGGCTCAAAAGGTCACAGTGACAATTTTCTTCAGTAAACGTTCAATAGCACCTTTGCCATAAAAAGAACATCGATGCCAAAATCTTGCGTTTTCGAGGCTACAAACGATAACCATTTTATTATACGTCACCACCTTCTGTTCTTAATTTACGTATTGACAAACTTGATTATATCAACGTACCCCTTCCATCTGGAAGTAGAGTTGTATACAATGGGTGGTAATATGTGATCTATTTCACCTTGATGTGCATAGCATATTTTTAGGTTTATGTCTACTCTTGTACTTTATGAAGTGGGTAAAAACGTATCAGCAAAGCTCGGACTTTTATTCTGTTGGACAAGTTACGGTTGCACGTTTGCTTGTACAGAATTTTGTGCTGAAATCGAAGGGAGACCAATTTGATACACGAATTTTGTTTCGTTTGTTATATTTTGACAAGTCTACCCGTTTAACCTAAGTAATGATAGACAGCACAATCGATAACTGTAATTGCGTACTTGCACAAAATTCAGGACGATGAGATTTTTTTGATTCACTTCATTACAAGGGAGAGGCGACTCAAGTGTTCCGATAAGTCAGCGATATGTTCACCGTTTCTAGTCAGAACTGTATAGATTGTGAAATTGAGGAACATAAGTGTAACCGACAACAGATTCTGTTGGCCATTAATTATTGCATCAAAGTATTTAACTGTTATCGTCTTCAACGCGCACACGTAAGCGTCACATGAGAAAGTACCAACAACTTTAGATTCCGATTGCTCAATAACACATCGAACGAGTTGCCTTGATCAACAACGAAACTCGCTCTTCACGTGCACCTCGCATTAAACGAAATGAAATGTCTGTTCTCTCATTTTGCTGTTGTTGCCTGCTACACTATGCAGATATCAACAACTTGTGCACACATAAAAATTATTCTGAGTTCCAGGAAGTCTAATCTGTTAGTGATAAGGTTCCACCACGACCGTCAGCTACTTGAGGATTTGCGCGACATACAACATTATGACTGTTAGCATACTAAGTGACAAGCTCATATGTAAGTCGAAAATTTACTTTGGAAGCAAAGTCCGAGCAGACTAGAAATTTTGGTTAACCGCGGCTGTAATATGTTGGCTTTGGAAAGTAACTTCAGAAAGCTCCACCCCTCAATTTTATAAACCTGTTTGGTCTTGACTGACTATATATACATGTGAATATCGGCGAATCTCTCGGGACAATCATAACACTAGCTTTTAGCTACCCTGTGCTTACTGTTGGCAGTTATCTATGTGGACAGGTCTGACATTGGAAAATGCCGAAATGTAATATATTTTGTAAGCAATCGACTAATCGCTCCGAGTGGTCTTGCATCAAACTAACAATGCAGCTAGTTATCCCGTCGTTTACTGTATAAAGTATCTGAAATCTTAACTACCGCTTGAGCCGCTTTTGTAAAACAGAAGCAAGAGGTCAGAAAGAGTGGAAACAGAATTTTGTATCTGGCTAACTTTTTTCATAAGAAAAAAACAACTACTACCTCCTTTATCATAGTAGTTGAAACAATTGGCGGTTAACTGCTTACTTGTAGCCACCTCTGTAATTTTTGGAATATTCGTGGGTAAACCGATAGCTTTGAATAACTGAGGGTAACTAATATAAACCCATCACTACTTAGATCACGATAGCAAATCATGTTCCGAAACCAACAATGAGACTGGTTTGTGCAATACATGTTGATGTCACATTAATTGAATTAGTCAAAAAGAATGAGTCAAATTACTGTAATCTCCATCTATAATTGTAAAAATGGCACGAAATGTTTGAAAACAACAAACGTGATTTCACAATAGACTTTCGAGCTATGGAACATAGTTGGTGGGAAACGTTCTAAATAATGAGTACACCGTGTTATATATTTATGTGTATGAGTTGTGCACATCGTTAGCTGGCACCATCTGGACTGTATGTCTCACTTAATCTGTGAACAGACTAGATATTAGTCGACGTTCTTTCTGCTAAAATAATCAACTACATCGTCAAACAAACGTCCTGCAGTACAAGACATACTTTATAGCACCACTGTCACTCTAGTATCGTTAAACGGTGACTGCGTCATTTTATAACTCAGGAGTTTTATTCGGAAAATCTTAGTTAAGCTTGCCTACAAAAATTGATTTCCGTAAAATTAATCTGTTTCACTGTTTACTCACTATGAGCACTTCGTGGTGAGTTAGTAAAAACTAGTTAACATTGGAAACAAAATTATCGGTTCCTTTTTTCAGTTAAATGTAACATTTTTGAAAATGAATAGGCTGCGTTGTAATGGTTCTTTTCGGTCATTTGACATTGATTCCATTGAATCAACTTATGAGTATAGTGCACAGGTTTACATCCGGGTGAAAAAAATAATTGGAGCTGTATTACTTACCCGGAGAATCTATAAATATGGATGTTTGATATTTCATGTGAAATCGTTCGACGAAATGATGTACAAATCTGCCGTTTATTTCCAACGTACAACGTTTTGGTACTAATGCTGTTCACCTAAAATTTCTGAAGTATCAAGTTGGTTTCTGCTACTCTTCATTAAGAAAAATGACTAGCTTATTGTTGATCACAGTTGCCTGTCGGGTTGAGCATATGCATCCGCACTGCGGTAACCTATAAGTTATCCAATAAACACATATTACGGTTATGACCACATTCAGAGATATTGGAAATTGTGTAATACAACTGTGGAATATGAACTTCAGATTGGTTTCAAGTGCATAATTGCATTGGTTATATTTTCTGCCGTCTTTGTTACAATTCGGAAATCTGTCACACACAAAACTGTGTCAACAATCAAAAAAGACGTCCGAAAACATTTACTCCATATCGGAAAACTGTACAAAATCTTGTAAACTCGAAAGCTGTTATACAGATTTTATGCATTCTGCATAGTGAATTCCATTACTGAACGTCCAGAAATTAGCAAACACTGCACATTCACATACCTCCAGTTAATGTATTGAAACCTATTTCAATCGATAAAAATTTATATTAGATTGTATCTCATATCTATCAAAAGGTTAAAGAATATGTGACTAGTACGATGAAAACGTGTTGTTACTTACTAAGCCTATAACATGAGTAGTTATATGATATCACTCAAGGACTCCGAAAATGTAAATACTTGTAAAACGAACGTCATCTGTTGTATAGATCGACTTGATAACAATTCAAAATAACCTTCTTTATCTCCATTGGATAGTTGGTCCGCAAGCAATATAATAATTACGTAAGACAGTCTCGTCAACATATTTGCTTATACAGTACAACAGTCACGTTTCTTCACTTTTATAGTAACATGAAAACAGCCACACATACAACAGTAACACACGGGCTCAAATCATTGGTCATGGCAAGTTGTAGACACACATCTATTTCTCACTTGACTATGATTCAGTAAGTGTGAAGCTATCGATTTTGTCCGCAGGTTGGTAACAAATCAGTGGTGATTCCTTATTGCACAGGTCTGTTCAAACAAAAACGAGCCACTAATTTACCTACGTTTCCATAGTTTATCGATCACATCTTGGCTTTAAATAGGATCCCATTAAAACATTTTTAAGAGAATACGTTTGATTTGCCTTCCGAAAAAATACAATTGAAGTCTGTAACTTAATCTCTCCATAAGGAAGGTCGGAGATGATTAAAGAACCACCTTGTAAAGGACTTGCTAACAATTAAAACAAATGAAATATGACGAAGCATCGAGTAGAATATATCTTTGAAAACGGCAGCTTAAAGGAAATGATCTGCTATGTTAGAAAACTACACTACCATGACGGCCTAAGTAATAAAGCCCGCCAAACAGGTATTGAATCCATCAATCAAGCGCTAATTGACTTAGAACATTTGATTAAGCAGGCTGTAATCGTGGTTCACATCAAACGTACATTTCTCGTATGACCATGTAAAAAGATGGAAAATAAAATGCATTGGACATTTGCAATGACCTCTCATATTAATAATTGTTGTAGAGTGTGAAACTTTCGCACATTTAGAAAGTGGTATGATATGGGAAGTTTCGAGTACAATTCACTGATTATAATAAATAAGTTATTCGTTATGATGCTTAAGTGGTCTTTGTCGGGACCGTTGTAATTACCATCACAATAACAGTGAAACAGAGGTCACGATCAGCAAAAAAAGTCCTTTAACATAACGTAGTTGTGAAGTTTTAATAACAAAAATTCAATGTGAATTAGATGAGCCTTATTCCAAGAAGAAAACATCATTATTCAATTGAAACACTTTGAAAAACTGGAGGTAGTATCTGAATGAAATTGATTCACTGGAACTAATTTTGACAAAATCAGAAAATGCAGTAATCTGCCCTAAGGACGAATCAAGCGCAGCACAAAACACAGTCATGTAAGCGATTAACTCAAAGGAGCTATACACTTGGGTTATTGAACATGAGAAGGTTACATCCCCACTTGTTCCTGACTGAAATTTAACTGACTGATTCAAGTTAACACATCCGCATGACAGAATTTCAATCAACTCTGTACGAGTTGTTAGTGAACAAACAAAAATATTGTGATGACTGATACTAAACCTATTTCTTACAACAGTTGTTCTATTTCATTGTTGATATAGATTGTACAATTGCGCTCGAGAGAAAATGACCTGCGATGCTTAGTTCGGTTGTTATTACTCTTGAGTCGAAGCTAGCTCTGGATTTGAGCTAAGCTAACTACTTCATTTCTTTATGCCTAGAATCATCACAACTATATAGGTAGCGATTATAGTAAATGCTGTTTTTGACAATCATACATTAATGTACGATTGTGATTAATTTGCTTCTAT